>CABHPR010155565.1:13980-51252 GCA_902168415.1 Peromyscus melanophrys | reverse complement strand
TGTGTGTGTGTGTGTGTGTGTGTGTGTGTGTGTGTGTGTGTGTGTGTACCTCCTCTATGGTTTGGAGCAATCACAGTCTGATAAATGTCTGTCTTTCAGAACCATGAACATTCTTCCCTAGAAGAGAAAATCTTCACAGCAATTTCTCCCCACCATTGTCTTGCCAAACTTTTCCAAACTGACCTTTGCCGATGTTTTCTTGTAACTGGATGGTCCTGGCAATTCTTCTCTGAACAAGCAGCAGTAAACCCTTTGTCCCAGGTAGCAGCATCACCGCCGCAGTCACCAACATGATAAGGAGCCAGCAACTCGGAGCAGTAGCTGCTGCCTCCATGGTCCCACCGTTTGTGGCCAGGTCTGGCCCTGGCCACAGCTTCTCCTCAGCAAGCCTCCTAGGCTGACCTCAAACTCGGGATCCTCCTGCCTCTGCCTCCTTCAGCAAATCCTACCAGTGTGAGCCACCACAACTGGTAACTGTAGCTCGGGTCTGAGCTGGGGCCTGCAAGGCCACAGGAAGTAGCTTTTTTGCAAATTCGTACCACAAACGTTGGGCGCCAGATGTTGAACTAATCTTAAAAGGTCTTATTAATAAAAACAAACCCGGAGCCAGGTATTGGAGTGAATGCTGAAAGATCAGAGAAGCAGAAGAAGCCACAGCTTCCTCACCTCGCCAACTCCTCAGCTGATCCCGTTTGCTCAAACTGGAAGCCTCTGTGTCCTCATCCAAATGGATCTCAGCTGAACTGCTCAAAAACCTAAAAGCTTAACCAGGCTGTAGTTCCTGGTTTTCACACCTGCCTTGTATACCTTTCTGCTTCCCGCCATCACTTCCTGGGATTTAAGGTGTGAGTCACCATGCCTGGCTGTTTCCAGTGTGACCTTGAACTCACAGAGATCCAGATGGATCTCTGCCTTCGGAATGCTAGGATTAAAGGTGTATGTGCCACCATTTTCTGGCTTCTGTATCTAGTGGCTGTTCTGTTCTCTGACCCCAGATACATTTATTAGGGTGCACAATATTTTGGGGAACACAATATCACCACAGGAAACTATGGCCAGGATGTAAAATTAATTGGTTAATTAAAGAAGATGTTAAGACTATTTTAAAAATCACCTGGCTGTCTCTATAAAGGGAATATATAGAATATTTTCTTCTCTGTAGTCAAGCAGTTTTAATGCCAGGTGGTGGTATGGGGAACTTTTGCGATATCGACCCAGCTAGAACAGGTCGCTATGAGAGTATCTGTGGCAGCATGATGGACAATCTTATCAATTTGGTTGTTCTGAAAGACACTGAGATGAGTGAAGCAAATCTCTGGTGTGTCTCATGCAAAGGCTCTGACTGACTGATGCTTTAATCCAAGAATGGAGTCATTTTTGAGTAGACTCGTAAGAACTTGTGGAATATGGAAGATGAAACCTCCTTGGAATTGTTAGAAATTGTGGAGGGTGGAGCTTGGTTAGAGGAAGGGCATCAGTGGCAGTGGTGGGGGGGGAGAGGGGGAAGGGATGTCTTTGATGGTTGTACCTGATCCCTAGACCCTTACTCTGTTTCCCACCCTTTATGAGGTCAGCTGTTTCTGCTGCATATTCCTGATACAGTGAAGTCTGCCTTTTCATGGGCCCAGAACCAACATAACCAAGAACAGAATGTGCATTCCAAAGCATGCAGGTGGAAGTCAGAGGATGGGGTATCGGAGTCAGTTCTCTTCTACCATGGGGGTCCTGGCTATTGAACTCAGGTCGCTGGGCTTAACAGCAGGTGTGTTTACATGCTGAGCCATCTTCCTGACCCCTGTTTATTTTTAACTAACGGGTAACAAGCAATTTGAAGATTGTGTGCCAAGGCTAATGTTTGAAACTTTTAAGTTGTCTCTTTGGGAATCTGCCTCCCTTCCCAATTTCCTGAATCATTGCCTACCCAGCAATAAGATATATTTAATATAATTCTAGCAGTTCTCTGTGAATTTTAAAATTGAAGACTAAATTGTCCTATACTGACAGCATTTTTTTTTTTTTTTTGAGACAGAGTTTTTCTGTGTAGTTTTGGTGCCTGTCCTGGATCTCTCTGTAGACCAGGCTGGCCTCAGACTCACAGAGATCTTCCTGGCTCTGCCTCCTGAGTGCTGGGATTAAAGGTGTGTGCCACCAACGCCCGACCGCTGACAGCATTTTATATGAGCATTGTGATAATAGACATTTCTCCCATAGGAAAAAAAGAAACAGTTACCGCTCTTATCTGCAAACAAAATGTTGCATGAATTTATAACCAGAATTCTGTGTCAAATGAAAGAACCAGGCAGCAACAGTCAGTTTGGGGAAGGAGCTGACACGTGATGACTCTTCAAGAAAGAAGGTCATTGGAAGAAAGGGCCCGGTGACTGCGGTGAGGCCTTGCGGTGGGACGGTATTGAAAAAAGAACAGTATAATTTGATCAGAAACAGCATAACAGGGCCCAAAAAGGAAAGAGGGGTTTCTCTTCCAGAGAGGAGGGACATCATTAAGAGGGACAGCTTGAAATAAGAATGAGACAGAGAGATAAGGCCGCCATGAGAATGGAGAAGGGACAGAGAAGTGAGCCTTCAGACGTATTGCCTGAACAAAGGAAATATCTGACTTTATAATTTTTCAGGAGCTGATGGGAGTTTTACATCACATGATTTAGCCTGGGAGAGCGTATGTGACAGAGAATGGAGGAGCCAGGTTCTGGGAGACCCATACATTAGAGGTGTAAAACCACAACACAGAACAGCTTCTTAACTCTAGCTTCCAGAAGGGGCCCTGCAGGAGGGTGTGGCCCGATTTCTTTAGACTGTGGGATCTGGACACCAAAATGACCAGTATCTTAAAGAGGCAGGCCTGTGATCAATTGCTCTGGTCACCAGGCCTGGCGCCAGGTTCAAATGCTCACTGGCAAAAAGAGGAAGTGACAGACTATATAGAGAAAATAGAAAAGTCTTTATGTGTAGTTCCGCACAAAGGTTGAGAGAAGGGCATTTTCGATCTGTTTCAGCCTTGCTCACAGAACAGCGCCTCTTACAGGAAAGGAATGAGACAACAGCCAGGCCAGGGCCAGAGACCACTCGCAGGGGAGCTTGCTGTAGGAACCTGAGCCCTGTTTCCCAGAACCCAGAACTGACGTCTAAAGCTGTCTTCGATCTCCACTGGTGCTCTGTGGCATGTGCACACCCGTGTCCACACATACACATTATACACACAACAATAATAATAAATTTAACAAATTGAGCCAAGACCGATTTGTATGGATATAGTCTTCTTCCTGGAAGATGAGTTCTTCTTCTGCCTCAAGAGATGGGCCCCTGAAGCAGCCCATCGCTACTCCCAGTTGGAATTCCTTTCCCAATTTCTAATTCCTATGGCCTGTCTTAAAATCTCTGTGAATTCCAGACTTGATAATGGGGAATCTTAAGTCCCCAAAGTAACATAAGTCATCTACCAATGCATCTTTTTGAAAGCTGAGGATTAATAGTCTAATTTTTCTGGTCTTTAATACAGTAGGACTTTTTTGTCTTCAGTCACAGGAATATAATGTGAAGAGTCAGAACTTAGATTCTTCAGCTTGGATAGACACACCTCTGATTAATCCCCAGATAAAAACTGACCCTCTAAATCCCTTTAAATATCAGATTCATTATGGTCAGAATTAGGTAAAATAATAGTATAAAACGCACACGCGGAATGCAATACCCCAGGAGGCCAGAAGAGGGTGTAAGATTCCCCTGGAGTTACAAGTTACAAGCAGATGTGAGCCACCCAACACCGGCTCTGGGAGCTGGACTAGATATGAGGACACAGGTTGTGCTGGAAATCCAGGAGAGGGCTGAGGCACCGAAGTCTTCAGAGGTTTCTGCAACTGAGCATTCTCAGTGATTCACATCTCCTCTGGCTGGAAAGGAGTAGCCACCGAGTTCTGTGAGCTGGCCACCACTGGCTTCATCCCCGCCCTGGCTTAGGGTCTTACCAGTATATCCTTATACCTTCAGGATTTTTTTTTTGTCTGATACCATCTTCTTTTCGGTATACCTTGTAACTCTTGTCCCTTCTTTCCACACCACACAAGGCTGAGAATATGAACAGAGTGGCCATCGTGGTGGAGAAAAAGGAAGCCTCTAACTCTTCTATCACCAAAACTGCTATATTTACAAGTGTTGGAGAGGCTCTGCTATGTAGCTGTCCTAGGTAGGGTCACATTCCTCATGACTTAGTGCTTTTGAACTAATTCCTTCTTAATAACAGAATTAGCCTCTATTTTTTATTTCTACCCACATATTCTTGGTCTGATTCTTTGCTGGAGGCCCTAGGTGAAATATTTACATAAAAAAGTCCTCTGATGGAGAGAGTAGGGGAGTGTGAGCAGGTGCTAGGATTTTCTCTTTGTCATCCTTAGACACTACATAAATTACTGCTATGTTGAATGTTTAGGTAGAGTCTATTTCCTATGGACTGTATTTCAGGATCCTGGAAAGGACCATTTGAAACATCAGTTCCATGGTCCACTGAGAGGACAAAGTTCTGTGCTGTGGCTTCATTAGATATGCAAGCTTGATGAGAACACAGCCTCTCTGGTGCTTTTACAGAAGACCAGTCTTTGCAATCACCCCGATTGTTTTCATGACCAGTTTTAAATGGAATCTTCAGTCCACCAGGCATTGCAAAACCACATCTTTTGTACCAATATCCATCATCCCATCTGTCTCCTGAGGGCCCCCATGACTTCCTTGTTACGCAGGCTGTAGATAAATGGGTTCAGAACAGGGGTGACAATTGAGTAAAGCACAGCCACCACCTTGTCCCTTGCAGGAGAATGCATGGAGTGTGGCTGGGTGTAGGTGGAGAGAGTGGTGGCATAGAACAGGCTGGCCACAGTCAGGTGGGAGGAGCAGGTGGACACGGCTCTACTCTGCCCTTTCCCTGAGCGCATCTGGAATACAACAAGCAACACCCGAGCATAGGAAGCCAGAATAGCCAGGAAGGGTAGCAGCAGGATGACAAGGCCACTCATGAGGATTGTGTGCTCATATTGGGATGTGTCTTCACACACCAATGGCAGGAGAGATGGAACCTCACAGAAAAAGTGGTTAACAATCCGAGATCCACAGAACGGAAGCCGAAATGCATACAGCGTGTGCACCAAAGCGTTGACGGAACTGCTGCTCCAGGCACAGGCCACCATGGAGCAACAGATCTTCCTGCTCATGAGCACAGGATAGTGCAGGGGCCGGCAGATGGCTATATACCTGTCATAGGACATGAAGCCCAGCAGGAGGGCTTCAGACCCACCCAGGCTCAGAAACACAAAGGCCTGGATCTCACAGCCCAGAAAGGAAATGGTCTTGGTGCCTGACAGGAAGTTAGCTGCCATCTTGGGCACGGTGGTGGAGATGTACATCATATCGATGATGGAGAGTTGGCTGAGGAGGAAGTACATGGGGGTGTGGAGTCTTTGGTCCAACCTGATGAGGTGGACCAGTGTGATGTTGCCTATCAGAGCTACTGCAAAGAGGATGGTGATGACTGTGAAGAGGAGAGTGTCCATCTGGCCATACTGGAAAAGACCAACCAAGATGAAGTCTGTCCCCGAGCTGTGATTTCCTATTTCCATGGCTTAGACTGAACCATCAAAACAGATACAATCTGGAAAATGCATGGTCTGATGAGGACTGCCTTTGGGAAGAAAGTAAATGGCAATTATTATATGAGGTAGGCTTTTCTGGAATAGCTCTAGGGCAAGCTCTCTTCTATCCTGTGTATCAAGCTTTCATATGTTGAAAAATGCAGAACGCGGGCACTGAGTCAGGGGATCCCCTTCCGTGCTCCTGGTCACGTCTCATGTTTGAAGTCTGCAAACTCTTCCCTCACAAGGTCTTTGTAAATACAAAGAGGAAACGGAAACAAAGGGTTTTCAGGATTGCAAAAGTAAAATGCAAACAACAAATTAATTTGTTTATCTACTTTGTTTTCAAAGACTGTATTCCTCTCAGTCGATTCTTTACGTTGAGGGGCTGGAATTTGGGTTTTTGGCAGTGAAAACATTCTCTTACATTTGTGACTAATTTAGTATGGCAGAGTTGATCAAATATAGTGTAAATTAATGATTCTTTATTCCACATTTTAGTTTCGATTATAAGTAGGAATTAAGGTTTTTGTAGCATCTGCATAGAAGTTTGCAATCCTTACGAATTAGCATTAACTTATACATGTAAACTGAACCTGGAGAAAAAGGGACGATGACGTAAGAAATCAATGAGTCAGAGCTGGAGAGATGGCTCAGCAGATAAGAGCACTGGCTACTCCTTCAGAAGACACAAGTTCAAGACCCAGAACACACATGATAGCCCACAACTGTCTGCAATTCTTGTTCCAGGGCAATCTAATACTCTCTTCTGGCCTCCATGAGTACTAGGTACAGAAGTGGCACACAGACATGCACACAAGCCAAGCACCCGTGCGCAGAAAATAACATAAAGTAAAATAAAATAATTTGATGGAATTTACTTGGTACTTTTTATTCTTTGAGGTACTGTGCACAGATTGTTAAATCAAAACTGTAGAACTGAAAGTTTTGCTCTGTGCTGACGCAGAGCCTGGCTTCTCCATGTTTGCAGCGGGAGGACTGACACCCTGGTAAATGCTGGTTCTAAAAACCTGGTGAAATGGTCTGAAATAGCTTCATGTTTCTTGGCTTTTATTTGACCTTGACTATCCGAGCACAGAGAGCAATCATTCCTGAAACACAAAGGTAATGGAAGTATTACAATGAGACTGAACCGTTTTACTGTTTTGAAAATAGAAAAGTGAAAAAAAAAAAACCTTGCAAACATTAAGCAGTATGTTAATACTGACTGTATGAGTTAGGATTATCAGAGTAGCAGAGTTTGATCACGTTTTTCCCATTTGCAGTAGCCTCAGACACCTCACATTATCAACACACCTAATGATATGCAGGCTCTATTTTAATATGGTTATAATGAGAACAGCTTATGTATCACACTCACTGGACAGTACTTCTTGGCACTAACATAGACTCTATGACAGCAGATGGTTTTGTGATAATGGACCCTCAACCTTAAGGGTGACACATTTCAAAGCCTGATGTAAAAACTCATAAAAACTGGGACAGAAAAAGCAAGCCAGAAGGATGTGAAATGTGTTGGCAAGAGGGTAACACAGAGAATTTGGTGTGAGATTGTGTTGAAGAGATAAAAAAGAGGAACCCAGCTGTGCGAGAATTTCATCTGGAAATACACACACCATGCAAAGTAGACCATGTGCATTGTGATGTCATAGTATAGTGCCAAGTATTACAGAAAGCACAGAGAACTGCCCAATGCTTAGGGGTAGTTGGCCAACACAGGTTGGACTTGGCCTTTTTTGCGTTTTGTTTGGGTTTGATTTTTTTAATAGAAAGAACATGAAATTGGGTGGGTAGGGCAGTGAAAGTGGGTAGGGATGTGGAGAAAGAGCTGAGGGGTTAGGGAGGGTGAAAGAAAATTATGAAAATATAGTGCATGAAATTTCAAACAATAAATAAAAATACAAAAAGAAAAATGCTCTTAAAATGATGATAAGAAAATGGAAAACATTTTTCAAATATTTGAAATGATTATCCCTTCCATGGCTACCTTAATTTATTAGTATTTGTTTTTGAAAAAGACATATGCTGAAAAAAATTCTAAAGAAGTAAAAATTAGTCTCCTTAGGTGCAAAGCTACACAGAGAAACCCTGTCTCGAAAAACCACACAAAAAGTCTCCTTAATAGTAAATCTCCTTAATATTAAAAATTAAATCTCCTATATATTATATATTATAATATCACATATTATAATATAACACACACACACACACACACACACACACACATATCTTCAGCAGCAGGAAAATTAAATACCTGAGTAACTGGAACATAAGTTGCAAATAAGTGATGCATGAAACAGAAAATAGAAGTCTATGGAATGGTTTGCACAAATATACATAACTGTTAGTTAAATAAAATAATCTCTTTAATCCCAGCACTCAGAAGGTAGAGACAGGCAGATCTCTGTGAGTTCTAGGCCAGCCTGCTCTACATAGTGAGACCCTGTCTAAAAATCATCATCATCATCATCGCCATCTCACGAAATTATCAAGATAAAATTGTGTTGAGAATATAGTCAGTTGTGCACTGGGATACTTTTTTCTTAGTGCATGTGGGTTACTTAGCTTAGTTTTTATCATTTAATACCTTAGGGACTAACAGTTTCACATTTCTAATAAGCACGTAGCAAAATTTCCTGAGTCTGTAATTCTAAGAACAAAATGACTCTGTGACACAAAGGGGTCAAATGAGGTTGCTTTCTGAGAACAATCTGGAACACTGCACATGACATTAAAAAGAAGCTTCATAGTTTATGAGTTGATGTTACCTGCTCACAGCTCAGCTCTGAGCACTGGTGACAGATTTTCTTTGTAAAACCTAGACACACGTGCACAATTATAATGCCTGTTGCTCACGATGCAGTAAAATATGCTACATGAATGCAAATGTGAAATAATAATAGCAATCCCTAGAGAAGTTCAGAGACACTCTCCGGTCTGTGTTGGTGTGTCTTCTTTGACTGTGGAATTACCCCATGCATCCCCTCCCCCTATTCTTCTCACTGAGAAGAAATGCTGAATTACCCATGGCTTTCACATTGCTCCTATATTTATAGTGATAAAATTCTCCCATTGCTCTCAATGTCTGAGAGTCAATCCTGGGTATCAGGTGTTGTCAAGATCAGGATGTCGGTCACTGCTAAGAGTGTTGGTTTCTCTCTCTGTCTCTCTCTGTCTCTCTGTCTCTGTCTCTGTCTCTCTGTCACTGGGGCTCTAACTCAGAGCGCTGGACAAGCTAGCCAAGTGCTGTACCGCTTTGCAGCATCAGACCTTGTTTTTCTGACATAGAGCTTTGCCCTGAAACTAGGCTGGATTGGATCTGGATTTTGAGCCCACACTTACCTTGAACCAGTAATCCTCTTGCCTCCACTTTTTGAGTGCTGAGATCAGAGGCCTGCACCACCATGCCCAAGTATGCTCTGGCCTTGGATCACCAGAAGTGTTAGTCACACTCAGAGCCCACGAGCCCTTATGTGTTCTAAAGCAGTGGTTTTCAACCTTCCTAATGCTTCAATCCTTTTATACAGTTCCTCATGTTGTGGTGACCCCCAACCATGGAATTATTTTGTTGCTACTTCATAACTGTAATGTTGCTACTGTTATGAATCTTAATGTAAATATCTGTGTTTTCCAAAGGGCTTTGGGGTCACAACCCACAGGTTGAGAACTGCTGTTCTAAAGTCTTTGGAGCTGGAAAAGTCCCAATTGCCATTTTCTTCCTTTGACTACAAATGAGGGCAGATTTTTTTTTCAGTGTGTTGGAAATCACCTAGTCAGGTTTCTCCACCTCTGAAAACAAACATCATCACTGTAAGCCATAGCAGCAGCAGCAACAACAGCAGCAGCATCGATCCTTAACCTCCCCTCCAGATGCTGATGGCTTGAACTTCAGGCCATCCCCAATCCGACATGTTTCAGAAGTGGCTATTTCTCTTGTGTAGGACAGAGTGTCCTGAGAAGCCCAGGGCAGCAGGCACACCCTAAGCTCTTCACTCTTGATGGATCTGTGTCATAATCACCTCCTTCACCAGGTGAGAAGTTGAGTAAAGGGTCATTTGAACTTTTTGACACAATTTTGTGTAACTCATGCTGGTTTTAGAACACTGTGTATCCAAACATAAAACCATGAACTTGTTATCCTCCTGCCTCTGCCTCCCGAGTGCTAGGATTTTACAAGTGTGTACCATCACACCCACGTTGTGAAATCCTGTGGATCAAACCCAAGGCTTGTTGCAGGCTAGACGTACATTGTTCCTGCTGAACTAAATCCCTAGTCCTACATGGGCTATTTGAAATCAACATAGAATAAGTTAGCCACCTGCAATCTAACATGTAGCAAGTTAACACACTATATCTCAGTAAATTAAAATCACAAGTCATTCAAAAAACACTGAGAAGTAGCATCTGACACCACATCCACCACCATGTTAAACACATTGCAGTGCCCTGCCCCACTTGTCAATGGTGGTGATGCCATTCCCCACCTGTGAGGTCACAGCCAAGCCCTGCAGCATGTGTCCAGCTACATACAGTCCTGCCTACTTAAACTGCACTGGCAGCCAATCCCAGAGCTTCTTACACAGAGAGAGAGGAGGTGATTTGGTATTTTTCCTGACCATCATAGACTCAGCAAGGAGTTTACTATCAACAAAATGAGCAGCAGGTTGGAAGTGTCTCCACTACAGAGCTGACTCTCCTCCCAGCCTCACCGTTCACACTGGCCCGTGTGTTTAGTACGAATTCTGAATACTGATTAGTCAGGCATTGTACCACAGAATGGTTTAACCATGTCAAGTAACTCTTTAAGGCTCCAGGACCTGTACAAATGCATAGAACTAGAACCAGGGATGTGGAGATAACTATTTCCTTATTAGGAAAGTCAACAAAAATCAAGAGAAGAATGAAATGTACCATGCAACATACAAATAAATACAAATATTTACTCTATGAAGTAAACTAAAATCTTTCTATTTTAATACTATTTTAAAAACATAATAGAATCTCCCACATATCAGGAATATTTTGGAATGTAATTATATGATAACAGTGGTTTTAAAACATGAGGTCAAAACAAGGAAGAGATGTGCTTTCTTGCCCTGAGAAAGAATGGGACTCTGCCAGGTCCTCTTCCCTCAGGTGGAGAATTCACTGGACTACCATACCTGTGCTCCCACGCTGGGACACTGAGCCGCAGCCCTCGCCCTTAAAACTGTGAGATGGTTACACTCTTCAGAACACTAAATAACTCCATGCACACACCTCAATAACGCAGATATTTTTAAAGCAATACCTGGAAAGGCTTCTAGCCTGGAATAAATCTAAATCAGAACACGAGCCTACGAGAAAAGGATGCAGCGCTCTGCACAGGGCAACGCCTGTGGGACATACCTGAACCAGCAAGCGGGGCTGGTTTGTGTCTTCTCAAGGATTCTCAATCAGTTCTGTTCACTTCAGTACTTTACTGGCTGTCCAGCTCATTGACTGCTGAAGAAACCCGCTGTGAATCAACCTTCTGGCCTCCACCCACCTGAGCCTTGAACATGGGAAATGATGATGGGCTCTTCCCTCCAGATGTCTAGGTGTATGGGTTGTCTGTCATTTCCTAGAATAACTAATTCAATAATAACCCATCTATGGCACATATAGCCACCTTGTTGCACATAAACCTTTTCTCTCAGACAGTTACAGGGAATCAGACCTGCAAAGGCAGACACAGAAGAGCTTCCTGACAGGTTGCCTGAGAGATGGGCTCTAGAGAGCACAGCTGTGTCTTCCTAAATGAACTTTTAAATGAAATTATGATATATATGATCATTTTTACCGAAGAGACACAGGAAAGGAAAGTGATGTGCTCTGAGAGATGAATCCACTAGAGTGGAGTCTTCTGAAGAGGAAAGGCTAACATCCTACAGCCTCTAATCTCATCCATATTTTAGGAACTATGACCACTCTATGAAATCGGAAAACATTGCGTTTGTCCTAACTAAATGAACCTTCCATAAGCACTAAAAACTTCAGTGGGAAGTGGAATTTAAACAAAACGCTGTCATTTCTCTCATCCTCTCAAGTGCTTTGAATGTCTCCAATGGTCTGGCTACCTAATAAAGGTTGGAACTCTCAGGGCTTCCGTCTCAGCCCTTCTGGGAAAACCAGTCTCTCGTCCACAATTAAACACACTGTGTACGAAAGATGTGCTTCATTAGAGCTGGTGTCTGCATTTCATTTCAGGAAAGCCTTTAAAATAGCATTCATAATTAATGCTCAAAATATTTGGTCCAATTAGAAGACAGTCACAATTGAAAGTGTAAAAACCCTTTCTGGCTTTGATGTCCATGTGAGGTACACACAACTGCTTGTAAGTAACAAACTAAAATATGCAGATCTTTGGAAAACAACATAAAGTAACAATAAGTTATTCCAAGGGGCTGAATAATCCAGGCTTTGGTATGTTTCAGATATTATAACATTAGCCCCTGAAAACCATCTTGGTGACTGAAGGAGACTCACACTTCTGAAACTCCCAGGTACATTCAAATGTGCTAATACATCCTTGGACCCCATGGAGAGGAAATAGATTGTGGCCAAGTACCCACTTAATCTCTTCCTGTTGCAACAAAGTTTATTCAGGGGAATTGCAGTGAGATTGAATAGAACGGATCTCCTTGTACACTGAAATGACATCAGTGACCCTTCTGCTCAGTTGGAAGGGAGAAAGGGGCAGGGGCTTGGGCAGAGTGGGGACTGGAGCTCAGAGCCAGAGGAAGCTGATATGGGTTCAGCCTGCCTCATAGACAGCTAGCTCCTGTGGTCCTAGCCAATACACATGATTTTAATCTCCTATCCTTCACTATAACATATGTTATTAATTAGTTTGGACCATCTTTCTCTACATTTTCTATACAATACTTTATAAAGGTGTCCTTGGCAGGAATCGTCCAGTTTTCAGTGAATGCTAACCCAGAGTTTGGGTAGGGATTCTATGCTGAGGATGTTTCTAGAATGTGAAAAGACAAATACATAGATTGGATCTCATCTTAAGAAACAGAAAATGGCCGTGTGCCATGCGGCCAGGCTAGGCAGGACCCACCCAGCCACAGGATGGGCTAACCCCCTGCCCCTGACCGGAGTCTAGAGAACCTCCCACCCTCCCCCATGCAACCAAACTCACCAACCAGGAGCCTTTGGTGCCAGGCAGTTGGGCACTATAGTGATCTCTTTGTGATAAGGTAGCATGGCCCAGCATACCACCAGGGTGACCTGAGAGGGACAAGGAGACCTACAAATGGATCTGGGGCTGTCCACTCTGGGTTCTGGGGTGGGGGGCAGCAGGGGAGAGCACAGGCCCACGTGGTACCTTGCAGGACGGGCCAGAGGGACACTACTGGTGTGAGCAGAGGTATGGTATGGTGGTTCATGGGAGGGAGGAGAGTCAGAAAGGTTCAGGTCCTGTGGGCAGAGGCATATCTGAAGAGAGGAAGGGAGTGGGCTGAGATGGTGAGGGAGCTGAAGCCATGACCAGCAACAACACATGAGAAAGCTTGCCCTGCACTTTGTCAGGTCACTCTGTTGATGAGAACACAGCTGCCCAGGCCCAGACCCAAGAATATGACGTGGCTCACCCCATCATCCACTCCATCTATGAGCACCGGAAGGGACCTGACCTGCAGACCCAAAGATGTAGGATCTCCATAACACAGGGCAACAACGGGATATCCAGAAGGAGCCCAAGCAAGTGCCCAGCATCATTAGGGCAATAGAAACCAGAGACCTCGAACCAGACCAATGACTCTTTGCAATGAACACTTGCAAGTAAAGATATGTGGACAAAGGAGTTCATGGCATGACTTACGGTGTCACATTGCAATTTCCATGATGAGATTTTTTAAAGTTTTTCCCTTTTTAAAAAAGTAATTAATTAGCCGGGCGTTGGTGGCGCACGCCTTTAATCCCAGCACTCGGGAGGCAGAGCCAGGCGGATCTCTGTGAGTTCGAGGCCAGCCTGGTCTACCAAGTGAGCTCCAGGAAAGGCGCAAAGCTACACAGAGAAACCCTGTCTCGAAAAACCAAAAAAAAAAAAAAAAAAAGTAATTAATTAATCTTTTTTTCTATCCTTTTTTCTCTAAATTTTGTATTATTTTGGGGGGGGAGTGCAAGGGTGGAGGGCAAATTCAAAGGAAATGAATGAGGTCAAGCTACATGATGTAAAAGACACATAGAATAAATAAAATTAAAAATAGAAACAGAAAACAATGTTGAGTATGGTCTGGAGGATTCCCACAACCCACCATGTGGAAAGCCCTAGGGATTGCAGAAGAGGTTTTTACAATGCTACAGAAGAAAATATTCAGTAACAAAACCACAAGACTGGTGAGGTGGCCAAGCAGAGATAAAGGCAGGCATGAGGATCAAAGTTGGCATCTCAGCACTCAGGGACCAAGCCAGGCCTCCCCCTCCCACCTGTAACCCCAGCTTTTAGTAGGTCAGAGACAGGGGGATTACTGGGGCTTACTGGTCTCCAGTCCAGCTGAGAAAACATGAGCCCCAGGTTCAGGGAGAGCCTCTGCCTCGAAGGAGTAAGTGGAGAGTGATAGAAGAGGAGGTAGGATTCCTTCCTCTATCGTGTGTGTGTGTGTGTGTGTGTGTGTGTGTGTGTGTGTGTGTGCCGTCCCACACCCCTCCTCCCCATCATGCTCACATTCACCCACATAGACACATACATACACAAATAAAGAAATTATACCTCCACTGAAACAATAAGTTAGTGTGACAATAATCAACATCACTATAGTAAAATAAAATCACTTGGGGGAAAAAAGCTATTTCCAAGGGAATGACAGACAGCATGAATAACTTGCTTTGTTGTTGAGAATACCTGAAAACAAACATTCTGAAATTCTCCATCCAAGTACATTTGGTGATAACATAAATATAGTAAGACCCCAAATTCAGAACCACACGTATGCTCATGTCTTCTCCTGTTGCTGTGGAAACACATCCCGACAAAGCAGCCTATGGGAGAAAGGGTATATTTTGGCTCACAGCTCCAGAAGGATGTAGACCATCACGGTGGGAAAGACAGGGCAGCAGGAAGGGAAGGCATGGTGGTACTGGCAGAAGGCTGTGCTCAGGAAGCAAAGCAGAGAACAGGAAGTGTGGCCAAGCAGAGAACAGGAAGTGGGGCCAGGCTACAAAACTCCGAAGCCCATGCCCAAGGACCCACTTCCTCCAGTGAGGCTTTTCCTCGTGAAGATTGCACCTTTGGAAACAGCACCAGCTGCTGGGGAACCAAGCGTTCAGACATGTGAGCCTCTGGAGGACATTCCTCATTCAAACCTCCACATTCCGCGCCTGGTTCTCAATGCTATCTCTTGATGCAAAGTGTGTTTTGTTCAGCTTCAAAAGTCCCCGTTGTCTTGAACAGTTCCCAAACTGTCAAAAAGTCCAAAGTCCGGATGCTCTTCTGAGACGCAAGGCAATTTCTTAACCATAGCCCCCTATAAAATAAAAATAATAAAAAGCCAAATTAAATACCTCCAATATATAATAGTATATAATACACATCCCCCATCTAAAGGAGAAAGATCAGATTACAGCAAGATCAAAACCCAGCAAGGCAAACACCTAACCCTGCATTTCCATGTCTGGCATCTAGGACTTGGAATCCTCTCAGTTCCAAGGGCTTAGGTAGCCCCACGGATTCGGTTTGGCTGCCTGTAGCCTGCTCCTCACTATGTCCACAGTATCCTTGGCTGATGTCCCACAGTTCTAGGGTCTCCATTCGATCTAGGTTTCCCCTTCATAGCTTCATG
Organism: Peromyscus melanophrys; assembly: GCA_902168415.1. Lineage (NCBI taxonomy): Eukaryota > Metazoa > Chordata > Mammalia > Rodentia > Cricetidae > Peromyscus > Peromyscus melanophrys. Next base: position 35,786 of record CABHPR010155565.1, on the reverse strand, counting down.
CAGCGACTTTGGCATGCCACACACTTGCCTGATCTCAGCTGCTTTCCATGCCCTACTCCAATTTTTCATCTTTCATGTTTTCAAATCCAGTTCCATGTGCAGAATTCTGCCAAGTTCTGCTGTTAGCTTAACACGGAGCCTGTCTGTGCCATCTTCCACCTGACCACAGCTGCATCAGTGCTGACCCTGGAGAAACATCTCCTAGGCAGTTGCTTTCAAGGAGCAAGAACTCAGTTCAGGCTCTCTCTTTTCACGGAAATTTGCTTCTTTACAAGTTGGACCCTTTGGTGGGTATGGTTTTGCCATCAAGATACTTTTTCCATCGTCCCCATGTCAAGCACCAAGCTGCCCTTTTCTATCTGGATCTCTGTGGGTTCAAAGCCACACTGGAAACAGCCAGGCATGGTGACACACACTTTTAATCCCAGGAAGTGACGGCAGGAAGCAGAAAGGTATATAAGGCGTGAACCAGGAACTAGAGCCTGGTTAAGCTTTTAGGCTTTTAGCAGCAGTTCAGCTGAGATCCATTTGGATGAGGACACAGAGGTTTCCATTCTGAGGAAACAGGATCAGCTGAGGAATTGGCAAGGTGAGGTGGCTGTGGGTGGCTCTGTCTCTCTGATCTTTCAGCATTCACCCCATACCTGGCTCTGAGTTTGTTTTTATTAATAAGACCTTTTAAGATTTGTGCTACATTCTTTAATGGCACTAACCTCTTTAATAGTTACAGCAGCGTCCCTTTGTGTACACTGTCTAAACTTTAAGCTTGCTCTCACACCTTTCCTCTGCCAAGCCAGTTAGTCCATTGTCTTTAAATTGAACCTCACTCTAACCCAGACCCAGAAAATATGGTGTGTACTCCCTGATAAGTGGATATTATCTGTTAAGTAAAAGATGATAATCATGCTACAACCCACAGACCCAGGAAAGCTAAGTAACAAGGAGGGCTCTAAGGGGAAATGCATGGATCTCCCTGGGAAGGGGAAACAGAATAAATTTAGTGGGTGAACTTGGAGCAGGTGGGAATGGGAACAGGAGGGATCAGATTAGGGGAGAAGTAATGGAGGGAGAGAGTACAGGGAGAGACAATTGGAACTGGGGGACATTTGAGGGGCAGTGTGGAAACAGTGCAGTACAAACTCCCAGGATTCTATGAGGGTGACCCTTAGCGAGGACTCCTTGTAATGGAGGATACAGAACCTGAACTGGCCATCTTCTGCAACCAAGTAACTTCCACTGGTGGGACTGGGACACTAACCCAGTCACAAAACCTTCGACCTACAATCTGTCCTGCCTGCAAGTTGCGCTGGAGCAATGGAAGCGCAGAGCTTGTGGGGGTGGCCAACCAATCACTGGTTTAATCTTAGGCCCATGCCATGAGAGGGAGCCCATGCCCCAAACTGCCTGGATGGTCAGGAACTGGAGGCTGGACAGCCCAGAGACCTAGGATAGAAAAAAAACCCAATAAAATGATCCCGAATGATATCCTGCTATACTCATAGATCAGTGCCTAGCCCAATTGTCACCAGAGAGGTTTCCTCTGGCAGCTGATGGGAGCAGAGGCAGAGGCCCCACAGCCAAACAAAGCAGAGAGAGAACCCAAATTGGAGATCTCCGTTCGGTCCCTCCCCCTGGAGCTCAGAGAACCCCATCGAAGAGGAAGAGAAAGAATTGTTGAAGCCAGAGGGGTCAAAGACACCAGGAGAATATGACCCACAGAATCAACCAAGCAGAACTCATAGGGGCTCTCAGAGACTGAAGTGGCACTCATGGAGCCTGTATGGGTCTGCACTATGTCTTCTGCATATATGTTATGATTGTTAGCTTGATGTTTTTGTAGAACTCCTAAGAGTGGGAGTGGGGGGGTGTCTCTGACTCTTTTTTCCCTGCTCTTGGGACCCTTTTCCTCCTACTTCGTTGCCTTGCCTGGCCTTGATATGAGGGTTTGTGCCTAGTCTTATTGTATCTGTTATGTCATGTTTGGTTGATATCCCTTGCAGGCCTGCTCTTTTCTGAAGGCATGCAGAGGAGGAGTGGATCTGGGCAAGGTGAGAAGTTGGGGGTGTGTGTGGTGATATATTGTGTGCCCCAATAAAGCTTGCCAGAGGATCAGAGGACAAAGCCAACCACTAGCTTACCTCTATGAAATCCTCAGCCTCAAGAGAGCAAGTTCCTGTTTCCTCATGCCTTATATACCTTTCTGTGTCCTGCCATATTACTTCCTGGGATTAAAGGTGTGTGTCACCACCTGCCTGGTTCTGTTTCTCTCATGTAGCCCAATGTGGCCTTGAACTCACAGAGATCCATCTGTAAGTGATAGGATTAAAGGTGTGTGCCACCACTGCCTCACCTCTATGTCTAATTTAGTGGCTGGCTCTGTCCTCTGATCCCCTGGCAAGCTTTATTGGGGTACACAACATATCACCACAGGGGTGCGGCTAGGAGGAGTGGAGGGAGGGGAAACTGTGGTCAAGATGTGTTGTATGAGGGAAGAATAAATTTAAAAAAATTTAACTTCTCTCAAGTTCTCAGGACACAGGCTGAGTGAAACCAGATTCTTGGCCAAAATATCACACAAATGGCTGGGGGCCTAGTTCCTGGGAGAGTCCTTGTTCTCCTCTGAAATCTCATAAGCTAGACGTGTACTGCCCACATGTCTCTCGGTATTCTTGTCTCCAAGCTTCCACCAGAATGGCCCACTAAGTTCTGCTTCCAGCACACTAGTGCTTTTCTATCCCAAAGAACTAAACTCACCATTCTAGCCACAAGACAATTTCAAAATCCTAAGAATCACATGCTCAGGTTTCTCCCAGCAACGACTCTGCCACTTGGTACCAATTTCTGTCTTAGTTTCTTTTTCTGGTGCTGTGATTAAACACCCTGATGAAAGCAGCTCAAGGGGAAAATGGGCTTTGGTGTGCAGTTCCCTAAAATACAGCCATGAAGACGGGGAAGACCTGGCAGCCAGCAAAGAGGGCATGGTGGTTCGGCCAGGAGGCTGGCTGGTCACACCGCTTCTGTACTTGGAAGCAGAGCACAGAACAGGATGTAGGGTCAGGGCACACAACCTCAGGGCCCACCCTCAGTGACCCACTTCATTGAGGTTCCAGATTATAAAGGCTCCAAATCATCCCAAACACCATTACCCTCTGGGGACTGAGTATTCAGATGCAGGAATCTGTAGGGACAGATCACCCTCAGATCGCAACGATGGGGGAGGGGGTACATGAGGGGAGAGTCCTGGAGATACTTAGTGACTTCAGTCTTTCGATTTTCAGTGAGTCTATGGATTCCATTAAACTACAAGAAAATAAAGTAACAAAAGCGAGACATGCAGGGATGCAATTCATTTTTATTAGAACCAAGAACAGGTGTTTCTAAGTGTCATTAAAATTATCACTCTGGCCGGGCGGTGGTGGCGCAAGCCTTTAATCCCAGCACTCGGGAGGCAGAGGCAGGCGGATCTCTGTGAGTTCGAGGCCAGCCTGGGCTACCAAGTGAGCTCCAGGGCAGGCGCAAAGCTACACAGAGAAACCTTGTCTCGAGTTGAAATTACACCCTGGAATTGAAATTACAGACAGCTGTGAGCTACCTCACATGGGCGCTGGGGACCGAACTCAGGTCCTCTAGAAGAGCAGCCAGTGCTGTTAATGGCTGTACCACCTCTCCAGTCCCACAACATGTATGTTCTAACACTGAGACGTACTTGTCCTGTTACTTATACCACTGCATAGGTGCATAGACACTTCCATTTATCGATTCTTGGACTACATGGCAATGATTTGAACATTTGAAAAATGAAGGGGCACTGGAGAGATGGATCAGCAGTTAAGAGCTCTGACTGCTCTTCCAGAGGACCTGGGTTCAATTCCCAGCATCCATATGCATGTGTAACTTCAAATGAAAACAAAAACAAAAGCCAGTGACTGCAGAAAAAGGAAGGAAGGAAGGAAGGAAGGGAGGGAGGGAGGGAGGGAGGGAGGGAGGAAGAAAGAAAGAAAGAAAGAAAGAAAGGAAGAAAGAAAGAAAGAAAAAGAAAGAAGGAAAGAGGAAGAAAGAACTGTGCATGCTGGCTCACACCTTTAACCCCAGAGGTAGGAGAGTTTCTGTGAATTTGAGGCCATTCTGGTCCACAAAGGGAGGGCAGGATAGCCAGGACTTCATAGAGAAACCTTGTATAAAAAAATTTTATTCTTAAAATGATATTCAGGAAATTTCCTCGAAATAACATTAATGCTCTCAGCATTGATTGTATATTAACCACGGACAAAATACAGAAATCATCTATGGACTTCTAAAGCAGATGCACTCTGGCTCTGTGTATCCTAATGTCCTTCTCATGAACTAGCATGATGCTGGGAAATCAACATAAGGTGTTTGTGGAGGCAGACAGAGGGAGTGCTGACAGACAGATCTGTTGATGATGCTCATTACAAAGCCATTAGTGAATTTTGGAGAAAGGTATTAATAAAGGGGAGTTGGTGAGACATCATCAAACAGCTTAGGGGAGCCTGGAAATCTTATCGTGTGGTAACAGTCACGCAAGCATCAAAGGAAACAGTAACTTATCTCCTTCCCTATTTCTTTCAGAATTGTTCCTAAAATATGTCATAGTATAAAAACAGGCACACACTCTTATATAATAGTTGTACCTACAAAGGAAAACCAGTAAGACATTCCACATTTATGTAAAGTATCTGCACACATATAGCTACATTCAAAAACTGCAGTAAGAGCTTCCAGAGCAAGAGGTAGGTGAGTGCGCAGAGGGTTACTATACTGACTCACACAGTCTGAGAAGCCACAGTGCCTTGCATCAGGGTAGAGGGTGATAAAGTTCCACGGAAAGCCAACCCAGGCTGACAGGCAGCCAAAGGTCCTAGAGCTAAGGACAAAGCCCTTGATCTCCCTCAAAACCAACATTCAGATTCAAACCATCAATTCAATGTGATACCAAGTGGACAGTTTCATGCTCTTCTTCAGTGAGTTAGACAAGCTTAATGAACTTCCACAAGAAGGTCAATCATGCCATCTTCCCAGGTAGTGTTCAAAACCAGCTTCAAGATTAGTCCACAAGGTGACCCAAGGCCATAGTTTCTGTCTCAATATCCATCATCCCATCTGTCTCCTGAGGGCCCCCATGACTTCCTTGTTACGCAGGCTGTAGATAAATGGGTTCAGAACAGGGGTGACAATTGAGTAAAGCACAGCCACCACCTTGTCCCTTGCAGGAGAATGCAGGGAGTGTGGCTGGGTGTAGGTGGAGAGTCCAGTGGCGTAGAACAGGCTGGCCACAGTCAGGTGGGAGGAGCAGGTGGACACGGCTCTACTCTGCCCTTTCCCTGAGCGCATCTGGAATACAACAACCAACACCCGAGCATAGGAAGCCAGAATGGCCAGGAAGGGTAGCAGCAGGATGACAAGGCCACTCATGAGGATTGTGTGCTCATATTGGGATGTGTCTTCACACACCAATGGCAGGAGAGATGGAACCTCACAGAAAAAGTGGTTAACAATCCGAGATCCACAGAACGGAAGCTGAAATGCATACAGCGTGTGCACCAAAGCGTTGACGGAACTGCTGCTCCAGGCACAGGCCACCATGGAGCAGCAGATCTTCCTGCTCATGAGCACAGGATAGTGCAGGGGCCGGCAGATGGCTATATACCTGTCATAGGACATGAAGCCCAGCAGGAGGGCTTCAGACCCACCCAGGCTCAGAAACACAAAGGCCTGGATCTCACAGCCCAGAAAGGAAATGGTCTTGGTGCCTGACAGGAAGTTAGCTGCCATCTTGGGCACAGTGGTGGAGATGTACATCATATCGATGATGGAGAGTTGGCTGAGGAGCAAGTACATGGGGGTGTGGAGTGTTTTGTCTAGTCTGATGAGGTGGACCAGTGTGGTGTTGCCTATCAGAGCTACTGCAAAGAGGATGGCAATGACTGTGAAAAGGAGAGTGTCCATCTGGCCATACTGGAAAAGACCAACCAAGATGAAGTCTGTCCCCGAGCTGTGATTTCCTATTTCCATGGCTTAGACTGAACCATCAAAACAGATACAATCTGGAAAAGGCATGTACTGGTAAGGACGCCTGTTGGGAAGAAATCCAACGACAATCATGGGATAAATTATTCTGGAATAGCTCTAGGGCAATCTCTCTTCTCTCCTGTGTTTCAGGCTATTAGAGGGAAAAGTCTTTTTTAGTTATTTTTAATGTTTTTAATTTTGCTTAACCTGTTGCAATCATACGCATTAGTGTAAGACTTTGCTGTTTCAATGCATGCCTGCAGACACACTCATTTTTCAAGAAAGGATTCCCGATTCTCTGTCCTTATAATTTCTACATGGATGGAGTGTTCAGTCCCTCTCTCAATTCAAGGTTTTTATAAGTTATAACTGAGGAAATCAGAACAAAGCTTTTGAGATTACAGAATGAAATTCAAATGATCATAAAATAAGCAGCTTCATGGTTCTTAGCAAAATTTCTATTCCTCTTTGCAAATTCTTCCTGGTCAGAGACTAGAGCATGGGTCTATATCTGTGATGGCATTAGCTCACTTGGTTCTATTATCTGTGTGAACAATGGTATTGAGAGGAGAGTCTTAGGAAATAGAAACACAGAATTTACACAGGAAATGAGTGAAACACTGAGATCATTGTGCAATCTAAAAATTAAGAGGATGTAGTATGGCTACAAGAGGACTACATAATGCAAGAAAACATCATGTGACACCACATTAAGCATTTTATTATGTTATACATATATACATTTATTGCATAAAGCAAAGAGACTGCTTTAAAGTAACAGAAAAACTGGGCAATATTTTTCAAATTCTCAAAATACTAATTATGAAAGAAAATTAAGCAGAAATTAATAGAGCAATGTAGAAAATGTTTGTTACTTTTTATATAAAGACTTCAGTTAACCCACACCTCCTCAGTATTTCCAAGCCAGTAAAATGCTAAACTGCCCACAATTTCATTTTGCTCCTAAATTGCCTTGGGTTTCAGATGTTATCCAGACCCTGGCACCAGTCACTGCCAAAAATGTGGAGTTCTATGCTGATTTCCACAGTGTGTGTGTGTGTGTGTGTGTGTGTGTGTGTGTGTGTGTGTGTGTGTGTGTGTAAACACCTGGCCCAGGCGAGTACTGTGCCCCTAAGTTACACCCTTAGTTATTGGTTTTTCAGGCTAGGTCTCACTATGCAGTCAGGCTGCGGACTTCATCTTGTTCAGTAGCCCAGGTGTGTTCTCAGCTTTCAATCCTTTCCTGCACCTCCTGAGTGCTGGGATACTGGGCTACCAGGACCAGCCCTGTTGTGGTTTCTCATCATTAGAGCATTAGTCAGTATCCACTGAATTCTTGCATATGTTTAAGTTTTTTTTAAATGCTGTGAAACTGGAAAAAATACATTTTCCTTTCTCTTCATTACATTAAGAGCAGAATTTCGTGTTTGTTCAATGTACTGGAAGTTACCTAGTTTACCTAGTCAGGTTTCTCCACCTCTACAGACAAAACTCAACTAGCAGCCCTAGTTACCGGACCTCCCCTCAGGTTACTGATGGGGAACTTTAGGCCATCCCAAACGCAGTGTTGCGGCAGTTACGGCAATTTCCCTTTGGAGGACAAAGTGTGCTGAGATAGCCCGGAGCAGTGGACACACCCGAGCTCCTCACTCCCATTGGATCCCTGTCACAACCGCCTCCTTTACTAGATGAGACTCTGTGTGAGGGTCATTTGGAATCAATGTAAAAGACGTCAGCTAGCCTTATGTTTATCCCGACACACTGAACACATGCATCAAATTACCACGTTGCACCCCAGTAATTAATAAATTAAGCAGAAATTAATAGAGCAGTGTAGAAAATGGTTGTGACTTTTTATAGAAAGACTTCGGTTAACCCACACCTCCCCAGTGTTCCCCAAGCCAATACAATGCTAGACTTCCCACAGTTTTATTTTGCTCCTAAATCACTCTGGGTGTAAGATAATTAATTTTGAAATCAGAAAATATTCTAAATATGCTGAAAAACGGCATATTTTGTGGACAAACTTGTCCTCCCAAACTGGGAGAACCCCAGTCCCTTTCTCCTTGTGAGAAAGGTTACGTGTTCGAGAATATCAAAGGACATCATTCATGTACCTTGACATCACAGACATTTTAAAAGTGGTGCCTGGAATATGCAGTTAGCCGGGAGTTGATTCAGTTCAAGAGTATGGATGCACAAGTAGAACTTTATACAATAAAGCCAAGACATACCTTCGCCAGCAAGAGCACCACTGCTACAGGGTCTCCTCAACAAGATCGATAACAAATTCATCAGGGAATTCTGCTTTACTTCAGTAGTTCATTATCTGCAAGGCTCCTTTGTCAGGTGAGGGAGTGTGCTGGGACCAAGCCAGAATTCTGTCCTCCACCAAGCTGAGCTTTTGAATGTGAGGACCGTGGTGACCTTTTCCTCCAGATGACCAAATGTGAAGACTTCCCGTCCTTTCGTAAATTTAAGTCTAACATAATTTTAACTACGGCATAAGCAACTGTATATTAGAGATACGCATCTCCCTTGCCTAGGGTTTCTTCTCAAAAATGGAATACTAGGTAAGAATGAAAAGTGAACCTGTACAAAAATGTATAGAAAGATAAGACACCCAGAGATAATAGGTAGAAAGTCACAACTATGCCTCCATGACTAACTTTTAAATACAATGTTAATAGCGAATGAACCAAGCTGTTTAATCTGTGCATCAAAGAAGAAACTCTGGCTTCTAAAATCTCTAATTCCAAGCACATTTTGGAAATTGTTAGCCCACTGTGATTTTGTAAGAGAGTTGCTTTTTTGCCCCAGAAAATAAACCTCACTTAACATTAACGACTTAAGTGGGTAAGAGATACAATTTCTAGCATCTGTGGAAGACTTTTAAGGTCTGAAATCCTCTGGCTGCCTGTGGAAGATTGGACCTCCTAGGCATTCTTTCAGAATCCTTCTGGGAAAACCTGGTCTCTTGTCCACAATTAAATAAGCACATCATGTGCAAAAGAGATGCCATTTTATTAGAACAACTGTTTGCACTGCACAGTAGAGTTTAAGAGCTCAGAATAAATGTCCAAAGCATATTTTCAAGTCACAACTGAAGCTGATAAGTTGAAAAAGGTCTCATTCTGTTATACTGTTAACATGTTTGTCTGCAATGGAAGTGTGAGAAATAAGCTGCACTATATAGATATTAGAAACATCATAACTATGGTATTTCAAGGAATTATACAACCTAGGATTTGGCTTGTGTCACATATCTCTGAAGACCGTCTTCAAATGTTCAGCATGATCACAGATGTAGGAGAATCATGTTTATGAAAGTCACAGGTCCATTGGATGTCGGAATCAAAAATAGCTCACTGTGCCCCAGCTTGGAGAGGACATCAGATCACGGCAAAGGGCAATCTTTTCCTGCTGCTAAAACAGTCCCACTAATCTAAAGGAGTTATAGTTTTTCATTAGAAGAGAAAAAATGAATCTGCTTAACGTTGACTGCATATTGAATTTTGAACTATTTTTCAATAAATTGCAACATCATAACAGAGTTTGGTGTTTCAAACTGGACGTTTGAAATAAATTATCCCAAAGTCATTCCCAGTTTGCATAGGTAACGTGATTAATTTTTAATCTATTAATACAAACGTTACCCTTTTACCTGGAGACAATAGTACACTTCTAAGAAAAACCTTCAGTACCAATATAGCCCTTGATAATATTTACTGGGTTAATTGTAAAAATTTGACCCAATCAATTTTAGTTCTCTCTTTACACGTTACACTAAACCATTTCTTAATATTCATACTTTTTTCTACGAAACATTTTTCATGACAATTTTTTTAGGTGTACAATAGTAGATTAAAAATGATTATTATTATTCCTGTATATTCCTTATTGCTATTTATTTGTAGATTAACAAGTGAAAAGTGTGCTTCATTAACCTTGAAATGAATATTTTGTAGAACTTAACAGCCAAGTCTTTTCTTGTATCTTAAACATTCTTATAAGGAGTGTCATTTATGGTATTTCTTACCTGTTAGGCCTGGATCTTATGGCTTCTTCCACTTTCATTGTAGTTTTTACCTTATTAACTAATGATCCCTTGATCTACTACCTTACAATCATAGTGCTACCACCACCATGCTTTTGGTGTTTGGATTTATGCAAATTTCACTCTGCAAGTTTAGCCTTAGAAAATCTTTTCACTCCCCTTGCTTATTTTATACTCTCTCTTAATTTTACTACTACTTCTTTCCCTTGTGTGTTTAAATTAAAATTCCAAGTTCAGCCAATAATTAAGGTGTATTATTTATGTGTATCATCTGTATCATCATTTCTGTACCAAGCAATGAATGGTCTCGTCCAGGAAAACCGTTAGTTACACACAAAGTTCCCACGAGTAGTTGGTTTACAGGGGCAATAAAAATAATTGTAACACCCTGTTTGTCTTGAATACCAACTTCATCTGTTTTTGTAGATGTATGTTATGTTCTAGTAGGTTGTATCACTTCTCCTGATTGTATTTTATTTGTTTGTTATTTTATTGTACGTGCATGGGTATTTTGTTTCCATGTGTTTCCATGTACCATGTACATGTCTGGTGCCTGAAGAGGCCAGAAGAGGGTGCCAGATCCTCTGGATTCTACAGATGGTTATAAACTGCCATGTGGGTGTTGGGAATTGAACCCGGGTCCTCCGGAAGAGCAGCCAGTGCCCTTAACTGCTGAACACTTCCACTTCTGCTTTAAACACTCCTGGTAGCTTTATAATGTCATGAAAAGATTTTTTTTTGTTTTTTTTTCAAGAAAGGGATTTTCTGTGTAGTCCTGGCTGTCCTGGAACTCAGTCTGTAGACCAGGCTGGCCTCAGATTCAGAGATCCACCTGCCTTCCAAGATTTAATGCTGAGATTGAAGGCATGCACCACCAGTGCCCAGACATCATGAGAATTAATAAATAAATGTTATTTACAGAAATACATTTTTCCTGAGGAGGTGAGAACACAGTACAGAACCACTAGATGATATCACTTCCTGAATTATAATAGTCATCATAAGAGCTGAGGCTCCTCTTTTCTAAATGTTCACAATTCACAACTATTATTTGCAATACTAAAAGATAGGGTAGTTTTATCCAGACATGGTGACATATACCTGTAATCTTAGCATTTAGGAGGTGAGAATAGGAAGAGCAGAAATTCAGGGCCATTCTCCACTACATAGTGGGTTTGAAGCCTGGGCTATATGAAACCTTGACTCAAAATAAATGAACACATAAGTAAATAAACACCAAACCAAACAAAATAAAATATTTGTAGGTTTGGTTATTTTAAGCCAGATATAAATATAACTTGCTGTCTTGCAGCATGGACTGGCATCAGCTGATATACTTCTGGTTGGTTTCTCCATTATGGTGTCAGAAGTTATACATGTGTGTACTTTTAAACAATATTTTTTAAAAGTGTGTATGTATGGCTGTTTTGCCTGAATGTGTTTCTGTGTATCACTTTCGTGCTTCACACCTGCAGAAGCCAGAAAAGGACATCAGATCTCCTGGGACTGCTGTTTACAGATCATTGTGAGCCACTGTATGGGTGCTGGGAATCGAACCCAGGTCCTCTGCAAGAGCAGTAAGAGCTCTTTACTGCTGAGATAGATCTTCTTCCTTCTTTTTACATTTGAGACAGAGTCTCATACATCCTGTGCTGGTCTTGAACTCATTATGTAGCTAATGTTGACCCCCTGCCTCCACCTCTCTGGTGGTAGAATGACAGACATTTGTTACCACACTAGATCTGGGCATTCTAGGGAAGCACTCTAGTAACTGAGCTAAGCACCTGGCTTCTGCATGTACCTTCATTACAAACATTTGATTACTCTAGGAATTTGAGTCCCCTGCTCTGTCATTTGCAAACTACTAATGCAATCTCCTTTTTATAGATGATAAGTAGATATATTTTATGTTCAGCCTATGCATTTGTAAATCTCAGGCCCAGATGAACTTTATTGTTCATACCTCCAGAGAGAAATTTGCAAAGTGTTGTGGAATATTAGTTGAAGGTGTGTTGCAATTGTTTATGGTGTAGAATATTTGTTTAATGATGCGAAGATGTGTTGCATTCTTTTATGCTGCATTTGTTTCATTCTGTGAAGCTGTGTTACTGTGCCTGTCTAAAACACCTGATTGGTCTAATAAAGAGCTGAATGGCCAATAGCAAGGCAGGAGAGAGAAATAGGCGGGCCTGCCAGGCAGAGAGAATAAATAGGAGGGGAAGAGAAGAGGGAAGAGTGGGAAAAGGAGAAGGAGAAGGACACCCAGAGGCAAAAGGTAAATGGAATAATTTAAGTTTGCAAAGCTGGCTAGAAACAAGGCAAGCTAAGGCCAGGCATTTATAAGTAAGAATATGTCTCCTTGTATTTATTCGGGAGCTGAGTGGTAGGCCCCCAAAGAGCAGAGAGTAAAAAAAAAAATCAACTACACAAAGCATGTGGAAAAGTTTCATTGTGTGTGTTTCTCACCAAATGCTGAAAGGACAGGGATAGTAGCAAAAAAGAGAAGTTTTCACTCTCATTAAGAATACAGTCTACCCCATGCCACGATTCTGCATCTCCCCACACTTCAGCTAGTGACCAGTTCCTACAGTAGAAAAGAAAAGGCAGCATCTGAGAGAGCCAGGCACAATCACCACGAATGCAAATGCTCACTCACATCTCTTATGTCATTTTCTTTATGCCTTAAGTGTTGTATGGGTATATACTGCATATTGAGCATATTCCTTTCATAGACCCGGGCTCTCCTTTTTCTCTCCCCTTCCTAAGTAACCTCTGTCCTTGTACCTTTGACCTGTAGCATCCATTGTATCCACTCAAGCAGAAGGAATGGCTCTGGAAAACTGTGTTGCACATTACTGAATTTATTTTTCTTTTGTCTGTACTCAGAGATCTTACTCACTAGCCCTGCACACGGGACCCTCCTGACTGGCATTTGCTCTCTCTCATGGTGCTCCTATTTTTCCTATCTTTTAAAGAATCCAAGCTCACTCTGACAGGAAGAAACCTGAACTTCCCTGGTGCAGGAGAGATGTCTAGGATCTTTCTTTTTATCACACAGATAAAATGCCACCTCAAAGCTGTCCCCCGATGTCCCTGTCAAGCCTCCTGTATCTTGTGCTTATCCCCTTCACTGTGCATGTCTCTTTGTTTGCCATGTATTGGTTGAATGGCAGCTTTATCCTTGACACTAATAGTCATCAGCACACACAAGCAGCAGGTCCATTTTACAGATTCAGTAACTATAGGTTTGACTGGATGTTTGATTCTGCATTGGAAGCACTTCCCAGAATAGAAAGGTTCCTCCATGGACTGGTGAGATGGCTTGGCAAGTAAAGTGCTTGGGGCCATTTGTGATGACCTAAGTTCAGTCATCAGGACCCACCTGGTTGAAGGAAAGAGCCAGCTCCCACTCAAGTTGTTTTCTGACCTCCACACATAGCCATGGCATGTACATCCCCAATAAATAAATAATTAACTGTAATTAAAAAGAAATAAAGCTCCTTCCATAATGCTGTTGGATGTGGAAGTGGTTATGAAAGTATCATAGACAAATCATGATGAGGAAAGGTCTTGTGGTAGAGCACAATAAAGATCAGGGGAAAATTCTTGTCCATGTTGACTGTCTCTTGCCAGGATTTATGCATCTCAGAATGAGATATGATGGGAAGTGAAGACTAAATCCTTGGAAAGTCTGTGTTAAGGAAATTCCCTTTTTCTGAGTTGGTTGCTCACTTTCCCTCCCAGACTGACTTAAGAGCATGGCACGGGTCCTCATTCCTAGCCCTCCTCAGTGGTACACGTTGGCATTTGAGCATCAGGGCTGGTCAGCAGACCTGGCATCGATACATACTGTTTTAGAATATTAGAACTCACATACTCCTTCACAGTTCTCATGTTAGAAAACAAAATGGGCCGAAAGCCTGTAGTGAATTCTGCTTCAGTTCGGATGGATGCTAGTGGTATTGAGCATGGTTAAAGGTCCCAAACTTTGTAAGGTTTTAACATCTTGGAAGTTTCCAAATTCTTTGATTATAATTTTTCCTTTAAACTTACATTCCCCCAAATCAGCCTCCTGAGCGCCCCCTTCACCTCCTTGTTCCTGAGCGTGTAGATCAGAGGGTTGAGGAGAGGGGTGACCATGTTGTAGAAGAGGGTAAGGAACTTGCCCTGGTCTTTCGAGGAACTGGTTCCCGGCTGCATGTACATGTAGATGATATTTCCATAGAAAAGCGAGACCACGGTGAGGTGCGAGCCACACGTGTTGAAGACCTTGTGCCTTCCTGAGGATGACTGCATACTTAACACGGCCCTCACGATGTAGACGTAAGAAACCAAGATGAACACCAGAGGGGACAACACGATGCCTATCGCCAGGATGAAGGCAATGCCTTCGATGACAGCCGTGTTGACGCAGGCCATCCTGATGAGGGCAGGCATTTCACAGAGGAAGTGGTCCACCCTTCGGTACCCACAGCGAGGTAACCACAGGGTCATTGGGGACATAATCAAAGAGTTGGCCACACCACAGCCCCAGGCAAGAGACACTAAAATCAGGCAGAGTCTGGGGCTCATGATGACCATGTAGTGCAGGGGCTTGCAGACGGCCACAAAGCGGTCATAGGCCATGACAGCCAGCAGCAAGCACTCCACACCCCCCAGGCCCAGGAACAGGACCAGCTGCAGAGCACAGCCCACATAGCTGATGGTCTTGTCCTGCCCACTGAGGTTGTAGAGCAGTTGCGGGATGGAGCTGCTGGTGAAGCTGAGGTCCAGGAAGGACAGGTGAGTGAGGAAGAAGTACATGGGGGTGTGCAGGTGCGGGTCCAGCCTCGACACCAGGATGATGGTGCTGTTGCCCAGCAGGGTCAGGAGGTAGGCAGGCAGGATGACCGCGAAGAGGACCCTCTCCAGCTGGGGCCGGTCAGAGAAGCCTATAAGGATGAAATGGCTGAAGGTGCTGTCGTTGGCTGTGCCCATCTCTACTGCACCTGAGGAAGATGGAAATAGATGATAGATGATATATATATCTATATATATATGATAGATGATAGATAGATGATAGATAGACAGATGATAGATAGACAGACGATAGATAGATGATAGATAGATGATAGATGATAGATAGATGATAGATAGATAGATAGATGATAGATGATAGATAGATAGGTAGATGATAGATGATAGATAGATCCATGATAGATAGATGATAGATAGATAGATGATAGATAGACAATTGATAGATAGATGGTAGATGATAGATAATGATAGATGATAGTAGATAGATGATGATAGATAGATGATAGATAGATAGATGATGATAGATAGATGATAGTAGATAGATAGATGATAGTAGATAGATGATAGATAGATGATAGATAGATGATAGATAGATAGATGATAGTAGATAGATGATGACAGATAGATAGATGATAGATGATGATAGATAGATAGATAAATTAAGTATTACTAATGACACTTAGAACTTCTATGAAAACTTTCCATCCATGCATAGTTTACTGGGTTACTTATAATAGTGGATAAAATACTTATAACGATGATCAAAAGTCCTGTCAGAACACAACAGAAAACCTGAAAATAATTTTTTTTGAGACAGGGTTTCTTTGTGTAGCTTTGGCTGTTCCAGAGCTCTCTCTGTAGATCAGGCTAACCTCAAACTCACAGAGATCTGCCTATCTCTGTCTCCCAAGTACTGAGATTAAAGGTGTGTGCCACCACTGCCCGGCACTTTACATGAACAAAATTTTTGGTCAAAATTAAAAATAAAAACATTTTGAAGATCAAGAGAACAGAGTAAATTGGCAAAAAATATACTTGGTCCATCTGCTGAAATAAAGATTCTGCATATATTTTTGAGACAGAGTCTCATTCCATAGCCCAAGTTGTTCAGGGATACAGTTTGTAGACAAGGTTGGCTTCAAACTCATGGTAAACTACCTGCTTCAGCCATATCTTTTGAATATGAAAATACATTTCAAACTTTGAGGAAATAATTTTACTTTTAATTCTTTGGAACAAGGCATTGCTATTGTAATGGCTAAAGAAACTCCATTTTATGCCAGGCATCCATCTTGGTACCCACTAGACATTTGTCTCTGACTCCCATCCCTGGAAGATAAATTCCCAGTAACCCTGACTCAGTGAACCCCACCCAAAAATGTACAGCTGTGGTATGACTAACTGCTTTTTTGGCTTCTGTAACTTGCTTAAACAGATACCCAAAGATTGTTTAGGGTCACTTACCTTGGCAGAACAAACCAGTTTTTGCTTGCTTGTGTAGATACTGGAGGTCTTGAAGTTTTTCCTGTTTAAAAATCCTTCCCTCACTCTACTTCTCATGGCAATTTCAAATTTGGCTCAGAGATAATTCATCCTGCTAGCAGCTAATCAATACATCTTTTAGTTACAACTGGATTGAGTCTATGTTCTTTTTCCAGGGGTCGTAAACTCCATAACATTATCTAGCCTAGTTTGGCCTAAAACTCGTGATCCCCCCCCCCCTTCAGCCTCCCGAGCACTGGGACTGTACGCATGTATCACTCCAGCTAGCTTCAAGAGCACTTAAAAACAGAAAAAAGAAAATCCTACATGTTTCCTGTAACTCCTTCATCCCCTGAAACAGGCTCCATGGAAACAAGCTAAAACTGGTTTGCTCTGCCTCACTCTGGAAAGAAACTGGACCATTTGTCCTGGGTCCGCATTTACTTGTAAGTGAAACTGGTTCAGAATGATTGGTAACTTTGGACAGTCACTGAAGTTTTGGAAAGATTAGCTTCTCCCTTGTGTCCCCTTAGACTTAAGAAAGCACACATTAGAGTTTCTGCATCTCCATAATCTTTAAAATAATTTTTCCTTTATTTTTAATTTATATATTTTGGGTGTTTTTTCCTGCATGTATATCTATGCACTGTGTGTACAGTGCCCTACGAGGCTGAAGAAGGCGTCAAATCTCCTGGGACTGGAGTTACAGACCGCTGTGGGCTACTATGTGAAAACTGGTAATCAAACCCAGATCCTCTGGAAGAGCAGCCAGTGCTTGTAACCACTGAATTATCTTTCTAACACCACCATCCCCTTCTGAGACATGGTCTCATGCCCCCAAGGCTGGCTTCTACCTTGTTATGTAGTCCAGGATGACCTTGAACTTCCGATCCTCTTGCCTCCATCTCCTGAATATTGGGATTACAGGCATGAGCCACCATGCCCATTTTGTCAGAGATCTGTAATCCACACCAAATGGGAACTCATCTACCTGTTTGATTTCACCACAGGTTGTATGGATCTTCAGCCACCCTCCACACTTGGTCTTTGATGAATTTGCTTCTAATGTTTTATCCCACACCTGGGATTTTGCTTGTGGTAATGCAATGTCTTGTGAACCTGTCTTTTCTCAAATTAGATCATGGTTAGGATCATCCCCTGGCCTTAACGACTGGCACTTGACATGTGATCAAGAGGAAACCTTCATTCTGTATTCATTAACATGATTTTAATTAATTAATTAACATTAATTAACGAGATGATGACTGGCCCCTAAAGGATCTCCTGCATTTAATTAAAAAAATTTTTTTTAATCCTTCTTGGAGGAACCACAGATTTGAATGAAATCTGTTTATTCCATAAATATATCAGCACAAACTCGTTCCATCAGAGTCCCCTCCTCTAGCCTTGGAGCAGAGCCATGACTGCCGACGTCAGCACCTGTCTGCCCCCTGTGAGAAGCTGTGCATGCCAGCTAAACTGGAGAACCATGTAAATGTCTCCACCTGAGGAAGAGTTTTAAAACTTGGTACAAGTTAGGTAAAATACTGATATATAAACTAATGGCCGTCTTTGAGTAAAGCAAGCATTTGGCCATATCCCCTTCCGTTTCTCTGTGTGGTAGCGGGATGAAGGAGTGAGCTCTTGGCAAAGAGGGAGAAATGCCCTTTTATGCTTCATTTCTTTCTTACTGCTGCCAGGATTTTTTCCCCCCACATACAGGAACTTGGCTTTCTCCTGATTTCCAATTTAGAAACAATCCTTACCCATCAGCCACTCTTTCCCAGGCAGTAGTCAACGTAACGCCAGTCAACAAAACACACTGACATCTCACAGAGCTTCAGGAGCTGAACTGACTTTTCCCAATTAACTAAGGAGTCAGTGTTCTCTGAAATGTAAAACTTTATCTAATCTAAGGTTTTAGGTAAACTTCATATGACTAATATTAAACAAAAAGGCCTAAAAAACAAAAAATTGTCCTGTTTACAGAGGAGCCAGCCACAGTGGATGACAGTGTCTTGTGTCACCAGTGTCCCTGTTGACTCAGTCTGCTCCTGACGGGGGATGGAAGGCATGGAGAAAGAATGAAAGAACTCTCTGCAACTTCTGTTTCCCAGCATCCTTTGAGACATCATAATCGACCTTGTTGGCTTCCTCTGAGACAAACAGCATGGCTGACTGTGAGTACCCCCTCCCTTTACAAATGCCTTGCTTGGTGGTGGGTAACACCCATGGGACTTAGACAGAGAGTGCTTCCTCTGTCTAGACCAGTGGTTCTCAACCATCCTAATGCTGCAACCCTTTAATACAGTTCCTCATGTTTTGGTGACCTCCAGCCATAGAATTATTTTATTGCTACTTCATAATGGTAATGTTGCTACTGTTATGAATTGTAATGTAAATATCTGGTATACAGGATATCTGACATATGATCCCCAAAGGGGTCATTACCCACAGGTTCTAGACCACTACCACTGGTCTAAACTAAGCAGAAGAAACCCTCCAATAAAGAAAAAAAAATCCTGGTTTTCAACCTAAAGAAGACCAGCGTGAAACCAGAAGATGGAAAGAGACATGCTATCCCAGAAGACGAAAAAAGAAAGTGGGAAGAATGACCTTTGCTCCCTTGCCATCATGAGATAAGCACTGGCCGACCCAAGAGCATCACCTCGGGTCCAGCTGCCTGCCCACAATCATTACGAAGCCTGCTTTTTCTTTCTTCTCTTTCTAGCTTCTTTTCCTAAACATCATCAAAATCTTAAACCTGACTGTCATTCTCTCTCTCTCCCTCCCTCTCTCTCCCCCCTCTGAAAGCATACCTTCCTCCCCCATATAGATGCTCTAGATTTCAATTGAGGAGCCTGCCTGCTTTTTTAGACAGCTAATTCAGAAAGCCTGAGTCTCTCTCTTCCTTTTATCTATCTCCCTCCTCTGGGCAGTTACCTAGCTCTCCAGCTTGTTGTTTTCTCTCCCAAACTCTGATAAAATGGTCCTCGAGTTTCCTTGACTTATTTTTCAAATTTCTCTATAAGATCAAAAACCTGCAAAAGAGCTCTGGAGTCTCCCGGGACATCCACACACATCCATCCTCTCTACTCAAATATATGCACTGTCTCTAAGTTTGGCTTATCATTTTATCCCATATAACCTTGGAGTAGAAGAAAAAGACTGACTTACCACTCCTTTCTTTCCTCGGTCTTAAGGACACACATGACAGATGAACAATAAATAGTTTCCAACACATCTGCTTTGGAACAAAGGTAATTGGTTCCAGACGTTGTGTTCACCTGTTAATTTGGACTAAATTGTGAGGATCACCGTGCTCTTTGTACACACAAAATCAGGTTGTGTTTCACTTCTGTTTTTGGAAACAGCTTAGTGGCAGCTACAGAAATGGGCACCTGCAGGAGGTCAGGGTGGCCCAGTGGTCTAAGATTCTGCATTCAGTAAATTCAGTCAGGGGTGCCTGACTGCCCCCATTGCAAACAAGCGCTGTTGATTTTGCATTTAGTACCCACCACTCAGCCACAACTACTGAGTCACAGTCTTTTTGTTGTTGTTACCATGGTTTTCCATTACCTGCCTGTATGTACTGTTTTTTTCCCTTATCTTTCATCATCCTTGGAATGTCTTTGTTCATCTCCCTATCCCCAAGTGTTAGGTTTTTTCCTAGTTTGATTCAAATATTTTCTGTGAGGTGTTTTCCTCCAATTAACTCATTGTTTTCAGAGTATCCTTCATGAGTCCTTGATAACAAATATATTTTACACATCTATTTAGTATGGATGGATGTACAAGTTCTTGTCTATCACTTTACTTAACACATAATTTAAAATCTACTTCTTCTGGGGTATGCTTTTTGGCTGACTAGTTCAAATAAATCTAAGTCTGACTGTATGTGGTTTTATTACCTATCCTTTGAACTGGTTAATTAGTGTATATTCACCTGTGAGTATGACCTGGCATCAGGTGTTACTGTCAAATCCGGTAAGAGGGGCTGGGGATTTAGCTCAGTGTAGGGCTAGGCAAGCACAAGGCCCTGGGTTCAGTCCTCAGCTCTGAAAACAGAATTCTGTAAGAGCAGAAACAATGTTTGCCTCTGCTTTGTATCATGGGATCATCCTCAAAGACCAGAAGGAGGCTGTCCATTCAGCATCCTGATGCACAAACTAAGGAGAGAAATTAAGTTTCAGAAGAAATTCGAGCCCCCAACCCTACTCACTGTTTTCGGCAGCATGTCGCCAAGTGGATTGAAGTGTCTGAACAGGAGAGGAGACTGTCACCTCAGCAAGCTGCTTGCTCTGGGTGTTCTGCCTGATGCCCTCTTGCTCTTCCGTCCAGCCTGAAGCTGATGGACTATGAGTGGTTCTCTTCAGTGTCATAACACAGGAAGACACCCAAGGGAGAAGGGAGGAGATCCCTAGAGTTCACTTCTCCCTTTTTATATCCGGGGATCTACAACCTTCCTGCAGAGGGTTGTGAGGAGAAAATGCCAGAACCATGGTCTCCCCAGTGAGACAGAGGAGACAGTGCAGAGGTGGGGTGGGGGTTCAAATCCCCCATGGATCATTTGTGTGTCCTTCGGGAGGCGCAGAGGCAGAAGCCAATTAGTCTCCTCTCATCTTTGTATGGCCGTGTCTCTCTCCCCGCCTGTGGCAGAGCATGAGGAAGGCAGACTTCTTCCTTCTTGATAGGAAATGAACTTATGAGCTCCTTACTCAAAGACACAAGAGTGTTGGCGATTCCTGCAAATACAGAATCCTTTTTTCTAAGCAGCATTTTGTCATCTCGAGTCACTGAAAGGTCACCATCCCATACTGGAGCTCCATTGCACTTTGTCCCAATTTTTCTACTCCTGAGACATCCACTAAGCATCTTATGGAAGAGCAATGGGATCTGTAGCGGATGGTTTCTTTTGTACCTGGAAGTGTGGTGCATACTTCAGTGTGTTTGTATCTTACCTTTGAAAGTTCCCTGGATACATTTGAATGAGTAAACTAGTCTTTGTTTAGTAACTTGTTTATGCAAACATAGCTTAACCTTTAACAGAGTTTGTGATACCAAAGAAATAATTTAATAGCTTGACTGCATTGACCAACCTAACAACTTCATGAAAATAGTCTTAAACTGGACAGAAAGATTAGTTAAACCTTTGGTTTACTGGTCCTGTGCTTGTGAACTAAGATATTTGTTATTTCCTCCTAGTATGACAGACAGAGGTGGGGCACACAGGAAACAAAACACACTAATTACCTGATGATGGAGCCAGGGAAGAAAACAGTGTAATGAGTCCTGGGGCTAACAGTTGTTCCCCTGGAGACTGGAGTAAACTCACAGCTCAAACTTTGCTGTGCTCATTCTCTCTCTGAAGGGTGATCTCACCTCCGTACAGGTCCATAGCATTCTACAACCACCACCATCAACATTTTTACCACCACCA
>CABHPR010155565.1:3248-13880 GCA_902168415.1 Peromyscus melanophrys | reverse complement strand
CACCACCACCATCACCACCACCATCACCACTACCATTACCATCACCACCATCACCAGCACTGTCACTATTACCACCATCACCACCACCACCAGCACCATCATTACCACTACCATCACCACCACCACCACCAGCACCATCATTACCACTACCATCACCATCACCACCCTCACCATCATCATCATCATCACCACCACACTACCCTACCACACCTAGTCAGGTCTCTGCATACTGGGCTTTGTGCACTGAAACACAATTAATGAGTGACTTATGTAATTGAGACAATAGACAAGGTATTATTTTATTTGTTTTTGCATGTGTGTGTGTAAGAGACAGATAAAATGTGAGTGAGTACACGCCATAGTGCCTATGTGGAGGACAGCTTGCAGGGGCTGGATCTCCTTCTGCTTTGTTAAGGCGGAGTCTCTTGTCATGTCTGTCACATTGTGTATTTTGTGTTTGCTCGTCCGTGAGTTTCTGCATGGCTCTTCTGTCTCTGCCTCCCTTCTCACCATAGGACTGCCAGAATTACAGATGTGTGCTACTGCATATCTGGAGATTGAACTCGGTTTCCCAGACTTGGACAGCAAGCACTTTTATTATCCCCGAGCCATCTTCCCAAGCCCAACAGTGATCTTATTTCTGCACTTTTCACTTGCATAAGCCATGTTATCCTCTTCTCGATGGACAAGCTCACAGAGTTTAGGGACACTGTGGTTTATCCTCATTTCCCCTGAGGCTACTGAAACCATCCTGGTAGGAATGAATACATTCTAAAGAGAGACCCTTGTGACCCTCACTTCAGCTGTCAGACCACTGGGACAACAAATGCAAAGGACTGGAATTTCCCCACACCTTGACCAGGACTGATTAGCTCTGCATGCCTCTTGCTCTCTTAAAAGCCAAACTCCATGTCAGGACACTGAAGATGGACTTGGGCACCACTGAGCATCTTTGTTTCTCATCACAATGTGACCACATTGAATACATTTTCTGTCTTTGCTTTTTCACTGGTACTTACCTCTTGCTCTGGCTAACTGAGAACAGATGGCCAGGCCTTGTAGATGAAATTCTAAATGGTCTTATTAAATAAGAAACACAGAGCTGAATGCAGAGTTAAAAGCCCAGAGATCAGAGCAGTAGCCAAGAGCTAAGACCATCTTATCTTACCACTCGCTGCCGTCCTTCCCCTGGGAGAGAGACCTTCTTCCTGTGTCCTGTCTTTTTAATTGCCTTTCTGTTCTGCCTTCTCATTGGCTCTAAACTCAACCACATGACTTCCTTGTCACTGCCTGTCTATACAGACCAACCCAGTGGTTGGTACTGGGATTAAAAGTTCAGGTCACCTTGCTTTGGATGTGTCCTTGACCACAGAGACTCTGCCTGCCATATGATCGGATTAAGGGCTTGTGCTACCACCGGCTGACTTCCGCTTATGGCTCCCTGTGACTTCTGATCTCCAGGCAACTTTATTAACATACAAATAAAATCAAGTTTCAGCACAAATAAAACATCACCGTAAAGCCTAGCTTGTCAAGGCTATCAGAGCTCAGGATTTGACCCTACAAACGTAATGCTACAACAAAAGGAACAGAAGCTAGGTCATTTAGAATATTATGATTATATCAGAAAGAAAATAAATACTTGTATGCATAGAAAATCAACAGAACCGCCCTGGGGTCTCAGTTAGATTCCTGAATAAGCATTTGAAGGTGATAGTCTGTGTGACTATGGTGTAAACACAACAAAGTGTGACTCTCAGAGAAGCCCACACCCATGTGCCTTCCCCCAGCACCTTACTTCTCTTAACCCTCACACTTAAGAATCTAAAAATTTGAATAAACCCAACTCTGTCTCTTAGCAACTCATTCTGAAATTCTCTTCTTTGTGAAAGCCAATGATCTAGTCTTACCTGTGTTGAGGTTTCTAAAAGCTGAAGGTACACCCTCAAACACAGTGGCTGCTGGTGTCACTGTGGATCCATGTCTTGGTCCCTGCCTATGCTTACAAGTTGACCAAATGTGGCCCAGAAAAGAACCTGTCACTGCCAGGGGAGCTGTTGACTCCCTTACGAAAGCAGCTGAGTTGCGGGCACTCCCTACTTATGTGACCTGTGTACTATGGGGGATGAGGGAATAAAGGCTGTGCAGGAAGACTGTGAGGAACATAGGACTCCACATAGGACAGCAGCATCAATGAGGATTGTCATCACTGCTGACAAGTCACTACAGTGCCTAAGCTCTAATTTCCTTTGGGTAAGGCGACAATGATTCCTGTCCTCACACATTTTTAAAAGTATATTATTTATTTTGGGGGCATACACAGAGACCAGAGGACAATTTGTGGGAGTCCGTTCTCTTCTTCTGCCATGTGGATGCCGGGCATTGAACTCAAGTGCTCAGACATCACTTGGAGGCAAGTAACTTAACTCCATCCTTTCCTCTTTAAACAAAGGACAGAGCATGTCACCTCTTCCTGCTTCCTCCAGGTGGCAGTATTCCTTGACATTTTGTGCACAACACTCTTTCTGTTAGAGTCCCTCATAGGTTTATTAACCTAAACACTTATATTCCAGTTCTTTACTGTATGGCGAATTGTAGTAACATTCTTTGCCACTTGGGGATGGAGAAATGATTCAGCGGTTAAGGGCACTTGTTGAAGTGACCGGGCTCAGTTCCCAGTACTCAAAACTCACAACTGTTCCTAACTCTATTTCCAGGGGTCCAATATCCTCTTCTAGCCTCTCTGGGCACTGCACAAATGTGGTGCATAGACATACATGCAGGCAAAGCACTTACACATACTATAAAATAGAGAAACCTAAAGAGAATATTTTTAAATTATTTCCCACCAAATCCCATTAAGTAGCTAGTAATTAAGTCATTGGCACTTGTATTTACTATCCCATCAAAGCATGCTCTCCTATACTTTGTGTAATGCTCATTTAAATAGCAACTCTTGACCTTCAGGAACAACGTGGGAGATGTTTGACCTGTCCTCACACCTGCCCTCAGTCTCTGTATCCAGCAGCTGACCTAGTGTGAAAATTCAGGTGAGTGAAAGACTATGGTGTTCTTGTAGTTGGTGCAAGCCAGATCCCTCCTGTTTTTCACGGAGAATAAGAACATCTTAGACGGCCCCAGGCATTCATTATTGCTGTGCCCGGATTATCTAACTATATACTAAAAGGTTTCTGTGGAATCATGCGTTGAGACATCTAATGAGAACTATGTCCATCTAACACACCTTTCTTCTCTGCCTTACATCTCAGCTTGAGACTTGGATGCCACAATCTTCTTCAATCACTGGCCCCTCCCCAGAATCATTAGGAAGCAGAAGAACAAATTTGTAAAGTTTCTGGGCTAAATACAAGGTGTGGGGATTTTCCTTTCTAGACATGCTATCAGCTCTACCCACACATGCCTCAGCTATGTTTTCTGTAAGTCGAGGATAAGAATATGCCAGATCCATTACAGGTGTTACAGCTGCGGCTACTGGAGCAGAGGGGTGGGAAATGGAAGAACCAATTTTGTGAGGTTGGCTTTTTCTCAATGCGTCTTGGTCCTAGGGCCCATGGGCAAAATGGCTGAGGTGTCAACACAGGAATTAGACATCTGCTTGACAGTGGGTGTCCCATCAAGGTGATGTGGTAACAATACTCACCATGTAAGGTTCCTGGCCGCAACTGTTACCCCAGAGAAACAACCGGGTAGTCAGTAGACTCCTCCATCATGGAGGGCATGGTGACTG
Source organism: Peromyscus melanophrys (assembly GCA_902168415.1). Classification (NCBI taxonomy): domain Eukaryota; kingdom Metazoa; phylum Chordata; class Mammalia; order Rodentia; family Cricetidae; genus Peromyscus; species Peromyscus melanophrys. Next base: position 10,132 of record CABHPR010155565.1, on the reverse strand, counting down.
TCTCCCACCCTTAAGGTCACCCTGGGAGAAAGTATGGAGAGACATTGATGCTCACAGGCAGCTGTAGTTATTGTCCATTTTTGTGAAAGAAACCACAACTTGCATGGGTTGAATTCCTCCACATGAGGCTTTCCTGTCTGTGGCTGTTGCTGGGTCTGTTGTAGACTCAAGGAACCTGCCTCTTTAAGACAGTGGGAATGAGGTTGAGTCAGAAAAAGCCTGGCCTTTTGTGGATGTAACTTTGAACTTGCTACATAGAGAATAAGCTTGAACTTTTGATCCTCCCGACTTCATCTCCCGAGTGCTAGGATTATAGATTTATACCTACCTCCTCTTACAGGTTTTCAGCCCATTAGGCAAGCACTCCACCAACTGAGCTACATCCCCAGATCAACACTTAATCTCTGAGGAATGAAAGTCAACTTCACACAGATGGGAGAGTGACGTTTAGAACTGGCCATTTTTAAGTTACACAAACAACAAATTAGCAGAATCTGAACAGGAGGGCCTCTGTCACTGAGTCTAGACGTGTTCTAGTTTTATTTGTTACTGTCTTAAAACACTCTGACAAAAAGCAACCTGAGGAGGAAAGGGTTCATTTGGCTTATTTTCACAAGTCACAGGCAATCAATCACTGAGGGAAGTCAAGGCAGGGACTCAAGCAGGAACCTGATGTAGGAACCATGGAGGACAGCCACTTGCTGGCTCACTCACAAGCTCACACTTAGCTACTTCTTTATTTAGCCCAGATCCACTTGTCCAAGAAATGGTGCAGTCCACAGTAGGCTGGGTCCTCCTGAACCAATCAAAACCCAAGACATGCCCACGGGCCAATCTGATCGGGCCAATTCCTCGGTCAGGGCTCTCTTCTCGGATGACTTTAGGCTGTGTCAAATGGACAATTAGAGCTAAGCAGGACAAGATGTGTTTCTCAAACCCTTTGTTGCTGTCAAGGGTAAATGAAGCATTCCCCAGCGGGCACTGTCTCCTCCATCAAGTACACAGGAGTGAGCAGTTGCTCTTTCTTTGCTCTCACTATCTTCATTGGCCATTTCAAGTTGCCAAACCTATTATTGAGAAGATGGATCAAAGCAACTCTCCACGAAGAGGGGCTTATGTTTCTTTTGTACACTTCCTCTGCTCAAGTACAGCCTGAGAAGTCTCCGATTAGAGGGTCTGCTGAGAGATGCATCTTGTGCTCCCTGGAGGCACAGCCATGACTAGAGGACCTGTGAGGACAGTGTGTGACACACTGCAAGGGCTCATGGAGAGGAGCCACGAGGAGTGTGGCAGGATAGACATCACAAAGGATACTTTCCCAACACTTCTCTGCTTTGTCTTGGAAGAAAAGCTGCGTGATTTTCCTGGAGAAAAAAAAAAAAAAGATTCTCCCATGGTCACAGTTTTGAGGCTGGCTCACCTACACCTGGGCTAATGGTCTTGGCTCGATTGTGCTGCCCTGGTGAGGTGCAGGGCCTGCTCTCCTGAGTGTTGCAGCTGGTGGGGGTCAGGGATGGCTTTTCCACTCTTTTTTTGTTTGTTTTTCAAGACAAGGTTTCTCTGTGTAGCCCTGGCTGTCCTGGAACTAGCTCTGTAGACCAGGCTGGCCTTGAACTCACAAAGATCTGCCTGCCTCTGCCTCCTGAGGGCTGGGATTAAAGGCGTGTACCATCACTGCCCAGCAGCTCTCCCACTCTTATGACCACAGGGCCATCTCTCCCTCCTGTCTCCCACCTGCCTCTGGCATTGATGGGTGGGGAGGGGGAGGTGTGTGTATGGAGGGAGGGATTTCTTCTCCCCTGTCCCTGTCACCACAATACAGGTGGGTAATGGGGTCAGCTCTCCCATGGTCACAGTTTCGGGGCTGGCTCTCCCACACCTGTGCTAACAGTGTTGGCTCAAGTGTGCTGCCCTGGTGAGGTGCAGGGCCTGCTCTTCTGAGTGTTGTAGCTGGTGGGGGTCAGGGACAGCTCTCCCACCCTCCTCAGGGGTTGATGGGTGGTGGTGGTATGGCAACCCTCCTCTGCCCATGTTGCCACAAGAGCAGAGCACAGCCACAGCTGTCTCATGCTCACAGTTTTGGGGCTGGCTCACCCACACCTCCACTAACAGGGTTGGCTCTGTTGTGCTGCCCTGGTGGGGTGCAGGGTCTGCTCTCTCGAGTGTTGTAGCTGTATCTATTTTCCATCTGGAGGATCAACCCTACAGCTGCCCAGGCCCAAACTCAAGGTTATGACTTGGCCTGCCCCAACATCTACCCCATCTATGATCTGCTGGAGCACATATATGGACCTGATATGCAGAGCCAAAGCTGCAGGGTCTCCACAGCACAGCAGGATGTCCAGGAAAAGTCCAAGTGGGGGCCCAGCATCAAACACGTAGTGGAGACCAGGGGCCTCGAACCAGACCAATGACTCTTTGCAATGAACACTGGCAAGTAGAGATGTATGGACAAGGGGGTATATGGCATGACTTGTTGGGTCACACTGCAGCTTCCATGATGAGATTTTTAATTCCTTCCCCCTTTTTTTAAAAATTTTTTTCTCATTTTTTTCTTCCTTTTTTTCTCTTGAATTTTGTTTTATTTGGGTATGCATGTGAAGGGATGGGGAACAAATGGAACCAAGATATATGATGTGAAAAACACATAGAATAAATACATAAATAAAATAATGTAAAAACAAAGATTCTCCACCGATTCTCTCCTGGAGTTTTGGCAATAGAGTCACAGCTGTCCGGAGTAAGGCAAGCCTTTCCACGCCTTGGGATGGGAGCAGATGCTGCTGGGGTTTGCCCTCAGTTCTGAGTCTACTGTGGGAGTCACAGCAGTCAGGCCAGCCACAAGCAAACACTGAGCTTACACCACAGGAGAGCCCGGCAGGGACTTAACGCACAGGGAGGTTTTCTCACAAACCAAATGAAAACAAACCCAAGAAATAACGAAGCCCCTTTTCATCTAATGCCCCCATGTTGTTATCATAGGTCACCTCCCTTTCTGCTTATCCAGAATCTTATGACAGACACGGGGTAGGGGACGGCAAACCAGAGCAAAGAACCAACTCCATTTCACAAAGGGCTTTAGGTGGGAATTTTGGAAATATAAAACATCAAACTATGCTGAAGTTGATGCTGAGTGGTGGACATGGAGAGATACTTTGTTCCTATGAATAAAACACCTGGGATGCCATTCAGAAAACCCGGGTTGGCAAACGGCTCAGTGGGTAAAGGGGCTTGCTGCCAAGGCTCTGACTTGATTTGGAGCTCCTGGACCTGTATAGTTAAAGGAGAGAACTGATTCCTGCAAGTAGTCCTCTAACCTCCACACATCCACTGTGAAACATGCAGGCCAACACACACACACACACACACACACACACACACACACACACACACACGAAATGAATAAAAATGTAATAAAAAAGAAATTAAAAATAAACAAATGAAATAGAATTCTAAGGAAAGTCACATCCTCCTTGGCACCAAGGAACACGTTGGTGGGAACTTCTCTTTACTGTTTTCCTGGTTGCATTACTTACCTTTCCATTGCTGTGCCTAAGTCCCTTAGTGTTGGTAAAGAAGCCATGCCCGGAGGCTCAGGGTTTCAGGTGATTCTGTCCATCCTGTCAGGAAGGCTTGGCTGAGCCGCTCCCCTCACCTAACAGCCGAGGAAACAACAAGGAGACGTGGCCTCTTGTTTGTTTCCTCTTTCCTAGTCCTGTTGATCTGTCTGGGGCCCGGAGCCAATCGGACAGTGCTACTCACTCTCAGGGCGGGTCTTCCCCCTCAGTGAAGCCTCTGCAAACACTCTCACTGACCCACTCTGAGGTGTCCCTGGGTCTTCTGGGTGATTCTAAACCTAGTCACGCTAACAAGGGAGGTGAGTGAGCATACTCTGCCTCTGCTGTACTTCTTCATGGATCGTGACAGGACAGGATGGAAGGGCTGGGTGACCAGCAATGTTCGGCACATTCCTAAAGCAGATGATTTGTGGCCTTACACAGGCTTCTAGAGACCCAGAAGATGTAAATCAGTGGAGAGCTGCAGACTAGGGTTGATCAGACACTGGTCCTGCCAACGCTACCCAAGGCCTTGCATGGAGTGACGTCCAGGCCAGAGCTGTCTGACCCTCCCATACCTACCCCTGAAACTAAAATAGGGACACGTGTAGGGACAGCACAGATGCTTATGCCCTCTAAACCATAAGGCCTGCTCCCTGCCATCACTCTCCCCTCTTGTCAACAATGCATCGAAGGCACCTGCTATCTCCTTACCTTATCCTGAGAACACATTTCACCACATGTAACACCTATAAGATATTGTAGGGGGGTTGGGGATTTAGCTCAGTGGTAGAGTGCTAGGCAAGCACAAGGCCCTGGGTTCGGTCCTCAGCTCCGGAAAAAAAAAAGATACTGTAGGAACAAACGGTCAACCATAAAGAAGAAATTTAAAACACATGCCATCGCCATGCCTACCAAATCCTAGAACTCTTCAAGAATCCAATAACACGCCTGCTTTCTCTCTGCCACAGGGCAGCCTGAATTTCCCCCAAATCACTGTGGAACATTTTTCTCAGTCCCTTTCTTTCTTATTGAAATGTTTGCCGAAGAGCTTGCGTTCAGTCTCAGTTTTCATTGTCAATCTCACCAAGACAGCTTCCCTCTGGTCTGTCTGGAACCAGCCCTTACTTCCCTTCTCTCTCTGCTACCCAGCAGCACCCTCCTGAGCGCCCCCTTCACCTCCTTGTTCCTGAGGGTGTAGATCAGGGGGTTGAGGAGAGGGGTGACGATGTTGTAGAAGAGGGTGAGGAACTTGCCCTGGTCCTGGGAGGAGCTGTTCCCCGGCTGCATGTACATGTAGATGATATTTCCGTAGAAAAGCGAGACCACGGTGAGGTGCGAGCCACACGTGTTGAAGGCCTTTTGCCGTCCTGCAGCGGAGCGGATTTGCAGCACGGCCTTCACGATGTAGCCGTAGGAGACCAAGATGAACACCAGGGGAGACAGCACGATGCCGATCGCCAGAACGAAGACTGTGCCTTCTACCGCAGCCGTGTTGACGCAGGCCATCCTGATGAGGGCGGGCATTTCACAGAGGAAGTGGTCCACCCTGCGGCGCCCGCAGCGGGGTAAGCTGAGGGTCACTGGAGACATGGCCAAAGAATTGGCTACCCCGCAGCTCCAGGCCACTGAGACCAGGCCCACGCAGAGCTTGGGGCTCATAACCACCATGTAGTGCAGGGGCTTGCAGACGGCCACAAAGCGGTCATAGGCCATGACAGCCAGCAGCAAGCACTCCACACCCCCCAGGCCCAGGAACAGGACCAGCTGCAGAGCACAGCCCACATAGCTGATGGTCTTGTCCTGCCCACTGAGGTTGTAGAGCAGTTGCGGGATGGAGCTGCTGGTGAAGCTGAGGTCCAGGAAGGACAGGTGAGTGAGGAAGAAGTACATGGGGGTGTGCAGGTGCGGGTCCAGCCTCGACACCAGGATGATGGTGCTGTTGCCCAGCAGGGTCAGGAGGTAGGCAGGCAGGATGACCGCGAAGAGGACCCTCTCCAGCTGGGGCCGGTCAGAGAAGCCTATAAGGATGAAATGGCTGAAGGTGCTGTCGTTGGCTGTGCCCATTTCTACTGCACCTGAGGAAGAAGACATGGATACTGACAATAATCAGAGTGGACAGTGCTTCTGTCATTTGTTACTCATTGAGTTACAACAATGATGTAGACAATATTGACAGACAAGGAAACTGAGTCATGCATGTAGCAAGCCAGTTGTCCTGAGTAGAAACAGGACGGAGTTGGTTTTGAACCCAGCAATTGCCCCACTCACTCAACCCTGCCTCCAGTTCCATGAAGGGAGAGATGGATTGTGCTGTGGCCCAACTTTTGATTCTCTCGAGACCCATGATCCCAAGCTCCTGTCCAAATACTCGGAGCACAAAATATAGTCCCAAATAACCAACCAATGGGATTTGAAGATGCCCAGCACAGCTGACTGGACACTTGGACATTACCCATCTGAACTCATGTGGGTTTACTGACACACAGTCATTTTTAAAAATAAATATGTTGGATTTTTTTTCTGGAGATTTTCCATAATTTGGCAATTCAAGGACAGAATGGTGTTACCTAACAATATCTTTATGAATTTTAAGTTTGGAATGTTACAAATAAATAAACTATATGTAGACACTATGCACTTTATAACTTACTGCAAAACATAAAGAAATCTATTATGAGCAAAGTCTGTCAAAATTGATAGGAACAAAGGCCGTCTAGAGTATTATTCCCAGCAGAGAAGAGCTTAAACAAACACAGAGGTGAAGCACGATGCCATTTCTGGGTCAAATGAACAGTGGTCTGTGGTTCTGCTTCAATGTTTCAGTCATTCTTGCTGCTACTGCTGTGAGCTGAAGGGTCCAGAATCCACCCCAAACACCAGCCATCTAGAATTCAATAGCTAACCTTCTCCAAGTATTGTGTGGTATCAAAAAGTGACTCAGCTCCTCATACATTTTCTACTCTGCACTACAGAGGCACTCGAAATACTCTCTAGCCAACTGTCACTGTTATCCGCACGTCTCTGGACAGTCGCAGGCTACCAGTAGTTATTTTAGAGTGTGGTCAAATGTTTTACCCAGATTTTCAACCGTGAAGGTAGTGGACACCCTAGCTGGGTCCAGTTATTTATTTGGGATGCTTTTGATTCCAAAAACACATTCTGACCTTCTGATTATTATTTCTTAGATAATTTTAGATATCTGAGTAGGGAAAAGGTGTAGGAGACAATAGGTTATCAGTGAAAGAAAAACTGAATCCCAGTTTAAGGACTTTTTTTTAAATTACAGTGTATGTGTGTGTGTGTGTGTGTGTGTGTGTGTGTGTG
>CABHPR010155564.1:21085-38647 GCA_902168415.1 Peromyscus melanophrys | reverse complement strand
GATTGCCTTGTCTTCCTTTTTCCATTTCCTCTTTTACCTATTGCCAACGGGGACTCCCAGGTCACTGCGCATGTGCGTCATAAATGCCACTAGGGGGTCTGTCCCATGTTTCGACTTGAGTCTTCCCATGAATGTTCCCTTCTTAACTTCTGCATCTCTCGAAGATTTGAATTGATCATGCAGGAAATGATCCTCGAACCAGGCTTTTTTCCCCACTATTTCTGACTTTGATCCTCTTGGGCTTTGTAAGATTTTTATCTGCTAAAATCTAAAACACCTTTAAATAACTTCATATTCAATGTTTTTGTTCATTATTGTTCAAAAAGTGGGACATCTATGTCGACTTCACTACCATCAAGGCTCAGGGAACATTGTGGAAAAGAAGGTGGAAAGAATATAGCAGTTGGAGGGAGGGAATGAGGGTTGTGGGGTGTTTTCTTCTGGATGTGACATGGCTGTTGACATCATGAGTTCATAGCAACTGTGGTTATTTGCATAAGATCAAGCCAGCAAATATCCCAACCTAGAAGAGTAGATAATTTCTAGGTCCACCCCTTAACAAGGAGCTATTGGCAGTTGATAGTTGCAGGGCGATGGAGAATCATTCTTTTTGGAGGTGTGGCCACTGGTAGGTTTCCCAAGCTCCAGCAGACAGCTCCACCCCCATGCACATATGGACGCTGGCTAGACCTAGTGATTATAAAATATAATAATTATAAAATAAGACATGATGTTGAGAGGGTGCAAATTGCAGGGCACATGGGGAGAGTTGGAGGTGGGAAATGAATGTAGCTATAATCATATTCCATTGTTTATATGTGTGAAATTCTCAAAAATAAAGAAAAAAGTTTAAAGTACTTGAACATTTGAAATGTACCTCAGGGGAACTTCCCTCCTTTATTCATGTGATTAGATGCTTCTTGAAGTCAAAGAATCTGTGTTTTATTGATTTTATACCCCAAATGTTTTCTATTCAGCATTCGTTCAATGAATGTTCAGAAGCACAGAACCATTACAGGCCCAGGATGAAGAAGACTGACCTGACCTTTGTCCTCAGAGCTAGCATTGAGTAGACCTGTAGACTTAGTATTCTGTGACACCAAGTTAATGCACGTGCTCCCCGAATGAGCAGAGAAAGCTCTTGTGGCAGGCTCACAGCTGGGAGCCAAAGGAAATGCTTCATGACCTAAGAAGAACAAACCTGGGAGAATCACATCCATTTTGAACAACCACGCAATGCGCAGTGCAGCTAGAAATAGCACGGTGGACATTCAGGACAAGCCCCTGGCTAGATGCTATTGACCTCCACTTCCCTTCTGGCCTTCTGGGGACTGGAGATACTGTGTATCCAGATCTAGGTTGGAGCTATATGCAAAAACTCATCAAGGCACGTCATTTTATATCTGAACAAATAATGCTACTTTTGGTAGCAGGATTTTTCTTTGGACCACCAGCTCACAAAAAAATGACGCTGAGATGTCTTATTAATTACAACAGCTTAGCCTTAGCTTAGGCTTATTCCTAACTAGTTCTTATAACTTAAATTAACCCATATCCTTAATCTACATTCTTTCACATGGCTCGGTTGCCTTTACTCTGTACTAACTATCCTGCTTCCTCTGAGTCCAGCTTGTGACTCCACCTTTCTTCTTCCCAGGTCTCTCTCCATCCAGAAGTCCCTGCTATACCCTTGCCTGGCTATTGGCTGTTTAGCTTTTTATTAAACCAACCACAGTGACACATCTTCACACAGTGTAAAGGAATATTCTGTAAGAACTTTTAATTTTTGAAGATTTATTTTTATTTAATGTGTATGAGAATTTTGCTCAAATGTCTTTCCATGTATCATGTACATGCCTGGTGCCTGAGAAGAGTCAGATCTCCTGAAACCAGAGATGCAGACAGTAGGAGCCACTATATGAGTTCTGAGGATTGAAGTAGGGTACTCCGTAAGAACCAGTGTTCTTAACTATTGAGCCATCTCTCCAGCCCCCAAGGTGTTTTTTTAATTGAAGAAGAAAAATGATTATAAAATAAAAACATAGGCTATTCATTTAGTAATGTGCTTGCCATGCCGTAATGAGGACTTGATTTCCGATCTCCAGTACCCATGTGAAAATGCAGCACAGATCCAAGCTGGAAATCATTTACTTATTTAACTTATTTATTACATTACGGCTGTAACGTGAGGATGAAACCATGTGAATAGATGCTTGCCTCCTCCTGGGCATGTGAATGAACCTCGGGTTGAGTAAGCAGTTCTTAGAATGCTGAAGGGTTGGTACACAGCCTAAAGATCAATAGACTCAGGCTGCACCCTACAGCCAGCAGAAGCATTTACACAAACACATATCCACATGAACACAGCATTGCAAGAGTATCTACCCTCTGAGATCCTGATTCAGTGTGGCTGTGTTGGAGCCACACGTTAATATATATATATGTTTTTCAAGACAGGGTTTCTCTGAGTAGCTTTGGAGCCTGTCCTGGAACTCACTCTGTAGCCCAGGCTGGCCTCGAACTCACAGAGATCTGCCTGCCTCTGCCTCCCAAGTGCTGGGATTAAAGGCGTGCGCCGCCGCCGCCACCGCCGCCGTCGCCGCCGCCATATTTGGGTTTTTGAGACAGGGTTTCTCTGTGTAGTTTTGGTGCCTGTCCTGGATCTCGCTCTGTAGCCCAGGCTGGCCTCGAACTCACAGAGATCCTCCTGGCTCTGCCTCCTGAGTGCTGGGATTAAAGGTGTGTGCCACTGCTGCCCGGCCTGAGTCCAGACTATTTTTAATGCAATAAAAGTCAGAATCTCTAGTAAGTGTCTCCCCCCTTAGTAAAGTTAAAGGAATGCAGTTGAGCAGTGCTGGGGTGACTTCCTTATGGTAGTGTTCTTGAATGCTCATCTTGACACCTATCAAGGGTCCAATCTACGCAGGTTCAGGAGGAACTGTAGCCCAGAAGTTAGGATAAAGCAAGTGGTCGGAGCTTGGAATCAAACTCAAACTCTTTGATTCCAAACCTGGAGTTAGTCTCACTCCATCTCTTCCAAATTGAGGCATCACTATTAACAATAGCTTCTGAGAAGACCACAGCAATAGTTTTGATCTAAATCCTAACCCCTTATAGAAATCCCATTAATGACGTCTTGATATGGAGCTTGAGACTGCCAGCAACATATGAGCTGCCCAGCTCATGACTCCCATATGCTTTATAACAGCAACTCAAAAATCTATGTGAAAATACTGAAGACATTGCTACAATCTCTGTTTTCTTTTTTAACATTTATTTATTTCATGTGTATGTGTGCTTATCTGCATGGGTTCATGTGCACCACATGCATCCAGGAGAGCAAGGAGGTCAGAAGAGGCCATCAGGTGCCCTGGAGCCCGATTTACAAGCAGTTATGAGCTGCCATGTGGGTGCTGGGAACTGAACCCGGGTCCTCTGTGAGAGCAGTAAACACTCTTGACCATAGAGTCGTCTCTCTAGCTCACAACATCTGTTTTTAATGGCCATCCTTCCTTTGCTGGTTTTGTATTTTCTTTTCTCCTACCTCTTACTGTTGAGTTCAATCTTGTTTTGTTAGTCTCCATCTCAGAGCTCCTTCATTCTCGTGACTTCAGCTGTCCTTATTGGTGGGCTGCTCTCAAAGGCCCTTTCATTTCTGCTGTGTGTACATGTGCAGGTGTATGTTACTAAGAATTGGATCCAGCATCTACCAGAGTGCACTGGCTGTTTTATGCCAGTTGGACACAAGCTAGAGTTGTTTGGGAAGAGGGATTCTCAAATGAGAAAACCTTCACAAAGAGAGGCCTGTGGGCAAGGCTGTGGTGCACTTTCTTGGTTAGTGGTTGATGTGAGAGGGCCCAGTCCACTGTGGGTGGTGTCACCCCTGGACTGGCGGTGACATAAGTTCTCTAAGAAAGCAGCTTGAGCAAGCCGGGAAAAGAAAGCCAGCTCCCCTCTGTCACCTCTGCCTCAGTTCCTGACACAGGTTCCTGCCTTGCTGGAGCCCCTTCCCTGACTTCCCTTCATGATAGACTACAAGCTATACGCTGAAATAAACTCTCTCCTTCCTAAGCTTCTTTTGACTGTGGTGCTTGTAACAACAGTAGAAGCCTAGACACACTTGCCAGGTGAGCGTTCTATCACCGACTAGACACACTTGCCAGGCGAGCCTTCTATCACCGAGCTGCATTCTCCAGGCCTCTTTTCACTTTTTCCCTACATTGTCCTGAGTAGCCTTGAACTCAAGCTATAATCCAGACATACCTTCAACTGCAGTCTTCCCCCTTTAGTTTACCATGAAGCTGGGATTAGAGGCCTCCTTTTCTAGGAGCTAATTCCCCTGCTTTCAAAATCTGTTAAAGGGTAACACTTGGAACGCCCCCAGCTTCCTAAGGATTCACGTCTTTACTTCGGTAAAATGCACTGCTTTTCTTCCAGGCTCAAAGGCCCTGCGTCCTTGTATATGCTTGACTTCTGAGACCAACTAGTGCCGTAAATGTTGCTCTCATCTGCCTTTATTTCAATTTTTATCCAGTGATGCATGATGCTGGGATCAGTCTAATGATCTCTGCATCGGTCCCATTGTCGGCAGGTGCTTATGCTTATCTATGAGTGTACTTAGACAATACCCCTGTGTTGTTTCTGTAGCTGGTAACATTGTGTATTTTATGTAACATGTCTTCAGTTGGATGGTGCATCAGTTAACAGTCTCATTGTTGCGACAAAACACCCCACAAAAGAAACTTAAGAATGGAAAGATTTATCTTGCCCACAACAGTTGGTGGGCACGGAACATCAGGGGAGGCATGTAGGCAGGCGTTTGAGGCACTTAGTCGCCTTGCATCCACAGTTAGACAGCAGAGACCTGAATGTGGCTGCTCACATATATTCTCCTGTTTGCTTTTTATTCAGTTTGGGACCCAGGTCTATGGAATGGTGCTACCCACATTCAGGGTGGGTCTTCCCTCCTCGATCAAAGCTCTCTGGAAACTCCCTTTCAGACACGCCCAGACATTTGTCCCCTAGATGATTTTAAATCCTATCCAGTTGATAAGATGAACCATCAGAGAGGCTAGGGAGATGGTGCAGTCAGGAAGGTGCTTGCCATGGGAGCACAATAGCCGGAGTTTGGATCCCCAGACTCCTCATAAAAAGTGGGATTTGCTACAGTGTACAGCAGCACATCCCCAACCCTTACCTTGGGGAAGCAGAGGCAGGGGGCACCCCTGGGGCTTGCTGCAGCTAATCTAGCCAAATTGATGAGCCCCAGGTTTTGTGATAGATTGTCTCAAAACATTAAGGAGAGGCATTAAAGAAGACACCAGATGTTGACCTCCATACCCAGATGTGTGCACATCTGCACACATACACGAACAAGAGCACATAGATGCAGGTATCCTCTCATTTATACCGTATTAACTGTCACAGATAGCAACCATTGCAAAGCCTGAGATCACATGCTTACATATTAGATATTGGAAAACATCTCCTTCAGTCAAGGAATACAATTGTACATTACATAATGATATTTCAAATACTCAGTGACAATCTCATATATGAGGTGACCCCCATAAGGGTATGATGGAGGTGAAAAATAGCTATTGCCTCATGATGCCCTGGCCATTGGAATGTGTAGCTCAACACATTCCAGTGTTATGTCAGTGTAAACAAACCTGTGTGGCCAGTCATATAAAATTTAGCACATGTTGCTGTGTTGAGGGTACAATACTCCAGAATGATACGTGACTATTCACTGCTTTATGTATCTACTGTACTGTGTTTGTGTCATTGTTCCAGAGCACTCATTAAAATAAAGTTTACTGTGAAAATGGTACTGTTATTGGAAGGCTATTGAAAGGTTTCCAATGGGAGGTTAAAGTGGGACACCACACCAGACTACGGGGGAGGAAGGAATTTATTGGAAAAGTTGTTAATGCCACGGACAGGCAGACACCATTATGCAGGGGAGGGCGCTCAGCAGAGTTCAGGGTCCTAGCACCAGAGACAGACATCAGGGTGAGAACTCTGAAGAGAGGCCAGGCCCACATGGCGGAAGTGTGCATCTGCTTATACCTTTCTGAGGATTGGGGAACGAGGCCCTCTGATTTCCAGGCAGAAGGCAGAGAAAGAGGAGGGGAGCAGGAGTAGCCACCTGTACCCTCTTTGATGTAAACTCACTTCCTCCTTGAGCGAGCGATTCTGGCACTGGGAAGTCTGTTAACTAGGTACTCAGATAAGGTCTAAGCAGGAAACTGATCAGTATGTGTGAAATGGGGAAAGCTGTTGCAAACGAAGTATTGTGGACTGAGAAGCAGCTGGATTCTAACATTGTGTTCTTACAGCTGTAACCCTGGCAACAGCTTTGTATATTCTGTGTTTACTGAGTCTCTTTCCTGCATCATTTTCAACTTCTGCTTCTTATTTTGTGTTATTTTGTTCATCCCGAAGCTATAGGCTACACTATATTCACCTGTATATGTAATACACATATGTATAAGTCACATAGTCTAAGTGTGTAGTAGGCTGTACTATGTAGGTTGTATCAGTAGAATCTGAGATTTGCATGATGAGGAAATCACCTACCAGACTGGATGCATGTCCATCATTAAATGAACCTGCTTTACAGTAAAGATACTGTTTTTCCAAGGCTCAAGAACTACTGGAACATGCATGTGAATGCAATGCAATGTGGAGATTCCTTATCGAGTAAGTCAATATAAGGAGGAAGATAAAACATGTGTGTAGGTCATGGTATTAGAATGGAGAAGCATGAATTTTTCATTGAGTTGAATGTAAGGATTGATTCTCACAGCTCCATGTGTCAGTCAAAAATTCTTGTGTGAGCTGAGGGCTTTTCAAAAGAAGCAGAGAGTGATGGGTATCCCAGGACGAGCATTTGTGATCAGCCCCCGGAAGGACAGTTTCTAGGAAGCTTGGTGTCTGAGAATGAAGATGTGTCACAGGTCATCAGCCTTTGCCAGTCATCGGCTCTTTGCAGCAGGACACATAAGCAGCACAGGGCCACCACAGAGTGTCTGAAAACAGGAGAAAACTCAGGTGACCTCTGAGAAAATCAAAAGTTGACAGTCCTATGGAGAAAAGTGTAAATCTTTTAGTATTTGTGCTAGAGGAGCCCCCATAGACATCATGCAACTGCATCCCAATAAAACTGTGTTCACAAAAGCAGGTAGGAGACTAGAGTCTGTAATAGGCCACAACATACCTATCCAACTTTAATGAAATTTTGTGACATTTTCCTTATACCATAAGAATTCTAGAAATAAGAGCGGAGACCATAGCTCAACATGACTTCTGTCCTTTGGTTTATTTATTCATAGCATTTTAATGACTTCCCAGATACCCACAACCCCTTGCACTAAATAAATAAATAATAAATATTTATTGAAAGATGATTTAACACCAGGTTTTGTTCTAGCTACAATTAAATAAAATAAAACAAAGTCTTCGTCCAAATGGAGCTGGCATTCTAGCAAAGACATTCAATAAAACAAATGAAGAAAATACAAAGAGAAGACGAGGATAGTGTGGTGATACTGTGTTCCCCAAAATATTGCGCACCCTAATAAACTTATCTGGGGTCAGAGAACAGAACAGCCACTAGATAGACATAGAGGCCAGAAAATGGTGGCACATATGCCTTTAATCCTAGCATTCCAGAGGCAGAGATCCATCCTGATCTCTGTGAGTTCAAAGCCACACTGGAAACAGCTAGGTGTGGTAACAAGAGCCTTTAATCTCAGGAAGTGTGACAGAAAGCAGAAAGGTATATAAGGGGAACTAGAGCCTGGTTAAGCTTTTAGGCCTTTGAGCAACAGTTCAGCTGAGATTCATTTGGATGAGGACTCAGAGGCTTCCAGTCTGAGGAAACAGGATCAGCTGAGGAAGTGGCGAGGTGAGGAAGCTGTGGCTTGTTCTGTTTCTCTGATCTTCCAGCATTCACCCCAATACCAGGCCCTTGGTTTGTTTCTATTAATAAGACCCTTTAAGCTTCATGCTCAGGATAGTGCAGATGAAATAAAGCTGGAAAGAGTGCAGGCTGCGCTAGATAGCAACAGTGGAGAGAACTGCATTCTAAATGGGGTGTGTCAGGAAAAGGATCGCTAAGAAGGTGACATCTGAACACAAGGATGATGGGGGGACAGGATGACGGTTTGTCTTGGATGACAACTTGGCTGAATCCAGAGATGACCATAGCTGGTGAAACACATTTCTGTGTTTGTGGGGTGTTTCCAGAGAGCACGGACATCTGGGGCAAGGAGGGGTGCAGGGAGACACACCCTGAATGTGGGTGGTACCTTTCAATGGGTAGGTGGTATGGATGGAAAAGGGAAGTTGGAGGGAGGCAGCCTGTGTGTCAGCAAGCCCCACCTTCTTCTGCACCCGTGCAGCTATTTATCACCATGGCTGACATCAACCCCAGTTGACCTTTCAACTTAGACTTGATAACAGTGATTCTCCCAGAGTCCTCCGGGCTTCCAACACCTGATTCGGACTGCTGAGGCCTCTAGCTTCCTGGACAAGGAATCTAGTCCTCTGTTTTGCCCACCATTGGGTTACCCAGCCCCCTGTTGAATATAGAAAGTAAACTACAGAAATAAATGGAACCAACATTTTTGAAGGGAAAGTCCCCTCTTGAATGCAAAACTGCACAGAGATTTGTTGTGGCTGGAGCAGCGTGAGGAAGGAGGAAACGTAAAACAAGAAGTCAAAGAGGTGAGAGATCAGGTTCTCTGGAGCCTATGAGCTTTTGAGTGACTGGCTGTAAACTGGGAGTGACACGAGAATCCACGAGATGGTGGTGAGCTAGGGGGCACTTAACACCCTCACCACGGGTGTTGTGTTGATACAGCCCTGAAACAAACAGCAGGAACAGAAATGTGGAGATCCATCAAGACCTGTATTTCAGTGACCTTGCAGCACTGTGACAAGATGCGTGACATAAACCACGTAAAAGGACTAACTCTGGTTTGGGCTCACGGTTTCTGAGGTGTTAGTCAACCGTGGTAAGAACGCACTCAAGTCAGCTACTTCCTCCAACTAAGTCCCGGCCTTTTACCACCACTTAGCAGTGCTACCGTACTTCAAGTGCATCAAGGGAATTATTCATTTATTATGTCAGCCCACTAAGGTCTAATTCTTTCTGGGAAAATTATGCAAGATACAGAGGTATGTGTTACTACTCTCCTAAGTGTTTTTCAACCTAACTAAGTCCACAGTCAAGATTAACCAATTAATTTCCAAGCTAAAGATGCTACAGTCAGCTGGGCGGTGGTGGCGCACGCCTTTAATCCCAGCACTCGGGAGGCAGAGGCAGGTGAATCTCTGTGAGTTCGAGGCCAGCCTGGTCTACAAAGTGAGTTCCAGGAAAGGCGCAAAGCTACACAGAGAAACCCTGTCTCGGGGAAAAAAAAAAAAAAGATGCTACAGTCGGGGGTCAGAACAGTTGCAGGAGCCAATGAAGTCTGAGTCCTGATGACAGAAGTCATGAAGACCCTATTGCTGAAGGCACCATGCACTCAAGTCATAGAGCAGCTGGTGTGTACCTGGAAGCTGCATCCCTATTGATTAGCTTTCATTGTGCCTGAAGGCACTGTGTATGCTACTGGAGGAAAAAAAGAGCCACCATTCTCATGAAGCTGTGAACTCTGCCAGCATTGTTTTATTGGCAAGACATGTTCACTACTGTAATAGCGGCGCAGATGTCATAGGAGTAACCAACCACTTTCTGATTGGATTGAAGACCCACTCCACAAGCTGAAGGCATACTGGGTACTGTTACTAGAGTAAAGAACCTGTGGATAGGCAGCTCAAAGACTCGGTCCAGACAAAATTCCAGCATTGAGAGGAGAGGTGGGCATGAACTCTTACCTTACTTAAGAAACTATTGACAGTTGGTTGCTGCTGGAAGAGAGACAGTTTTCTTTAAGGGTACTATAACTGGTGGTTAGACCACTGTGGTGACCCGGATGAGCATGTCCCCACAGGCTCATATATTTAAATGCTTGGTCCCCAGTTGATGGAGCTGTTTGGGAAGGATTGGGAGATGTGGCCTTGCTGGAGGAGGTATGTTACTGGGGACAGGCTTTGAGTTTCAAAAGCCCATGGCATCCACAGTTAGCTCTCTTTCTCTTTACTTTGTGGGTATGTCTCAACCTGTAAGCTCTCAGCTACTACTTCAGCACCATGCTTGTCTGTCTGCTGCCACACCCTCTGGCATGATGGTTATGGACTTATCCTCTGAAACTGTAAGCCTCCATAAATTATTTCTTCTATAAATCTCCTTGGTCATGGTAGAAAGAGAAAAGCGACTCCCAAAAGTTGTCCTCTGACCTCCATATGCAACTCATTACATAAATAAATAAGTAATAAAAAAACAGGTGACAGTTGTTAAAACATCATTTACGTCTAGAAGTTCCCTTTGCTTCCTTTTGTGTGAGCTGAGACATCCACTATTAACTCAGCCTGAGAATTATATTTTTGGACTTCCTCATTTAACAAAATGATGACGTTTCTATTTTTAAACTCTTTGCTGCTGCTGCAGAGGACCAGAACCTCTCTGTGCCCTGACAATTGCAGCTTTTCCAGAGCTGAACTGGTTAAGATGGAAGCCCGGTTCAGTTTTGTTTCCTTCTGCTGTCCCCTTTTCCTCTTACCTCAAAGGATTTTGCTTTCAGCATTGCACTTAGGTTTCTGTGACTAACAATGGAGCAGAGGCTTCCAAGTTCTTGGTAATCATTAACCTCTTCAAGGCAGGCAGAACCTCCCCCTCCCAGCAAAGACCTCAGTGGAGAAGTTCTGGGAACAGCATTCATCTAGGGCAGACAAGTCCAAAGTCAAAGGAAGGTGTCTGTGACAGAGGAAGAGGAGGCGTGTGTGTGGCCACTTTATGGACCCACCAACTATGGGAGTCAAAGTAACCCCAAACTACTCGAGAAGTGCCCTCCAAAATATATTTGGCAGAAATCTCTGGTAGCATTCTTTTGTTTTCTCCTAGACTTATCAACTGGCTGATATTTACTTTACTCCCCCTTCTCTCTCACTGCACGGAAAATGCTAAGACATTTGTACATGTGTGTACCTACAGAGGTGGACCGTAAAGTCGGGACTCAGATAATACTGTTTACCATTTTTAATGCGATAATACTACATCTTTGAAGCTGTATTTGCCTGTGTTTCCAGATTTGGCTGCTGTGTGTGTGTGTGTGTGTGTGTGTGTGTGTGTGTGTGTGTGTGTGTGCTTGCTTGCATTTGTATGTATTACTTTGAGCTGCCATAACAAGACAACAGGCTGAATTAAATCTCCACCTGCATTTTAACACAAAATCCCCAGAATCTACACATTTATTTTCTAGCTGTTGGAGAAGAAAAAGAAAAAAACAAAAGTCCATGATCAATGCCTCAGCAGGGTCATTTTCTCTTATAGCCTCTCTCCGTGGCTTGGGGACAGCCCTCTTCTTGCTGTGTTCTCATGGGGACAGCCTTTGTCTTGACTGTGTCCTACTCTCTTCTTGGTGACACCAGTCAGAAGGGTATATGGCCTATCCAGAAGACCTCATTGCACCTTAATCTATGTCTTTAAGGTCCTATTTAGAAATGTAGTCATGTTCTGTGGCTACTGGGGATTAGGGCTTCGATATGGATTTTGGAAGGACACAATGCAGTGTGAGAGTGGAGGATACACACACGCACTACCATACACAGTCTATATAATGTCCACAAAAATAAAATACACTGTATACGTGATGGCTGACTGTTACTGTCTGTTACTGTCAATTTGACACAGAAATACTTGGGAATCTCTCTCTCTCTCTCTCTCTCTCTCTCTCTCTCTCTCTCTCTCTCTCTCTCTCTGTGTGTGTGTGTGTGTGTGTGTGTGTGTGTGTATTAGGGAGTTTCCAGAGACATTTAACTGACCAAGAAAGACACAGCCCAGATGTAGGTGGTGCTATTCTCCCTATACAGTGGTCCTGGACTGTATAAAAAGGAGAAAGTGAGCTCAGCACCAGAATTCTTCCTCTTTTGCTTCCTGACAGTGGACATGGCATGCGCAGCTGCCTCATGTTCCTGATAGCATGCCTTCCCATGGTGATGGACTGCACACCTTCCCTCCCTAAATAATGATCCCCTAAATAAATCTTCTCTTCTTTACATTGATCGATTTTTATCAAATACTTTGTCATAACAAGAGAAAGGCAACTAACACATATAATAAAAAATACCCTGTAATCGACTTTATATTTCATATATATGTCATATGTACATTCACAGGGGCCTCCAAGATTCTGGGATACTATCTGATTTGTGCTTGATACTTCCTCCTGTAGAAATACCCAGTCCCTATTGCGTAGGATAATTGTGTCTCCACACTGTCATCTCTTTACTAAGCACACACTGTGGTGGTATTGTGTTCCCCAAAATATTGTGTACCTTAATAAACTTATCTGGGGTCAGAGACGGAATAGCCACAATATTAAACATAGAGGTTAGGCAGTGGTAGCATACGCCTTTAATCCTAGCATTCCAGAGACAGAAATCCCTCTGGATCTCTGTGAGTTCAAGGCCACATTGGAAACGGCCAGGCACGGTGATACACACCTTTAATCCCAGAAAGCCATACCTTTAATCCCAGGGAGTGGTGGTAGAAAGCAGAAAGGTATATAAAGCGTGAGGACCAGAAACTAGAGGCATTTGCCCTGGAGAGGCCTTTGGCCTGGAGAAGCATGTGGCTGGTTAAGCATTCAGGCTTCTAGCAGCAGTTCAGCTGAGACCCATTTTGGATGAGGACTCAAAGGCCTCCAGTCTGAGGAAGCAAGACCAGCTGAGGATCCAGCGAGGTGAGATAGCTGTGGCTTATTCTGTCTCTCTGACCTTCCAATGTTCACCCCAATACCCGGCTCAGGTTTGATTTTATTAATAAGAACTTTTAAGATGCATGCTACAACACACAGTAACTGTAGACTTCATGCCCTCTGTTCTGCCACAATTTTGCTGTTTGGACCAGCTGGTCTCTGCAAAATGCCCATCAGGACAGGCTCCCCTGATTGTCTAACCTGGCCATTTCTGTCCAATAGGATGGCAATGGAGGTATTTTCTGGCCAAGGAGATTGTAATCCCCAAGCCTGATAGTCCAGGCAGAAATATCTCCTGGATGGGGGTTGTGGAGGGCAAGTGGAATCCATACTTTCGTTTCCTGGATATTCCTTAGCAGAAAGCAGGAAAAGCAACCATAGCTGGGGTCTTTCCCTGGGTGGACTTCTGTTTAGGCTGAGGAAGTAGGAACCCAGCCAAAGACCAGGAAAAGCCCATGCTTCTGGTTAAAAATAAACTGGAAAGGCATTTTAAGAGCCAGCTGTTGGTCCCCTGGGAACAATAGATAAGTTAAAGGCCTGGGGAGCAAGCCAAGTTCATCCCTGACTAATTTTGTTAGCAAAGTATAAATGACATAAAAACTGGCAACTGTGGTGTACTTGAAAAGATGTATTCAAGGCAATCTTGACTCTCTCCTTGATTTAGCATCAAAATGGACAGAGAGATTTATCTTTCATGTCTATCCACTCCTTACTACCTGAGTTTACTGCTCCACATGTCAGTTACAGGTCAGTCCATTTCTAAAAAGTCTTACGTAGGTATTAATTTATCTAAGTCTTTGCTACTTCAAGTGGAGTAGCCAGCATCACCTGGGAATGGCAGCACACACAGCCCTCCCGAGTCTACGCTGACTCACAGAATCGCAATCTGCCTCCAGTTTTGTTTTTATGTACATTTTTTTTGAGGCAGAGTCTCATGTATCCTGGTCTCAAATTCGACATGTAACTGAGTATAATCTTGAGTTTTAGGTCTAAGGCGGTCCTTCCTGTACAGTAGGCAAGCTCTCAGTCAACTGAACTAAATCCCCAGCCTTCACAGTCTGCATTTTGATACGATCTCCTCGAATCCTATTCATATTAAAGTTTATACCTCTGTGGCTCTAAAGCCCTAATATTGTATGAATGGCTCTCCGGTCAGGCAGAAACCATGTAAGAATATGTTCACTCAGTGTTGTTTACAAGCAGAACATGTTTGTCAGATTAGGAAGGAAGAGCATAGGCCTTCTTCCTGCTCATAGTGAGTTTTCAAGGTTATTATTTGCCTCCTTTACCCACGCATGCGGTGCCTTCTTGAGTCAGTTACTGACTTTCTGTGACTCAATTTTGTCTTCTATAAAAAGGAATTCAAAACAGTAGCCAGGTGTGGTGGTGCATGCATACATTCCCAGGACATGGGAGGTAAGGCAGGAGGATCAGGAGGTCAAGGTCATCCTCTGTTACATAGTGAGTTCTAGGCCAGCCCAGGATACCAGAGACTCTGTCTCAAAAAAGAAAACAAATAAATCAAAATAAACCAAAACCAACAAAAATGTATTCATCTCAGTGAGCTTTAAATTAACTAAGTCCTGTGAAAAACTGGTATTGTACCTGGTAGACAACATGGACTTAACAAATGTTAAGAATAAGTAGCCAGCAGGACCTGCCTAAATGCTTAATGTTATAAAGTTGAGAAATGCTATGATTTTTTTCCTTACATGCACTGTCCACTTTTTAAATATCAATTCATACTGTCTTTCTTAATGTTCTTTAGGTTATTGTTAAAAAGCAAAACAAAACAAGAAAACCAGCCTCCACCTTTTCCCCATAACATCATATAATACTGTGCTTAGCATTTAGTAGGTTCTTAGTATAATAGAAAGAACTGTATTCATGTACACACCTGCTGGGACATTTAAAATTCATTCGACCTGTGAGTGCTTTCACACAGCAGGGCCATTGTCTTAGGGTTCCTATTGCTGTGAAGAGACACCATGACCACGGCAACTCATATAAAGGGAAACTGGTGGGACATGGCGGGGTGCAGGCAGATGTGGTGCTCGATAAGGAGCTCAGACTTCTACATCTTGATCCACAGGCGGCAGAAATGAAGACTGAGTCACAAGGTCTAGCTTGAGCATATATGACCTAAAAGTCCACCCACACCCACAGTGGCACACTTCCTCCAACAAAGCCACACTTCCTCCAACAAGGCTACACTTCCTCCAACAAGGCCACACTTCCTCCAACAAAGCCACACTTCCTCCAACAAGGCCACACTTCCTCCAACAAAGCCACACTTCCTCCAACAAGGCCACACTTCCTCCAACAAGGCCACAACTACCAACAGTGCCACTCCCTATGGGGGCCATTTTCTTTCAAACTACCCCAGACATGGAGCTTCTTTCTGTTCTAGTGGAATTAGGCAAAGAGTAAGTGTTGGGATATGCATCAGGAGGCTATGTGCTACAGAAAAAAATACAGATGGAAAGGGGGAGAGGAGATGGTGGATTAACATCAGTATTTAATGAAGGGAGTTTGGGGAAAGCTTTACTGACTAGAGAACAGTTGAGAAGATATAATTAGGCAAAGAAGTGAGGAACTGTATCATGAGACAGTGGGAGTGTGGACAGGGAGAGTTTTTGAGGCACACAGCTAAACAGGTACAAATATCCTGGACCCATATCTTGTCTAGCATGCAGGGAATTATGAGAAGGCCACTGTGGCCAGAACTGAGTGAACAACTGAGAGACAGGGCCACAGTGGTATGGGGCTAGATGATCAGGCAATGATGTTGGGGGCCTTGTTACTTTTGCAAGACTCTAGCATTATAGGGTTTTAAGCAGAGAATGGATGTGTATTTTAACTCTAACTATTTAATGCAGAAATAAGGGTGCAGATATTGAAGCCTGGAGGCAGAGTTCATGTGATGAAATTGAAAAGGAGAGTTGA
The DNA here is from genome assembly GCA_902168415.1 of Peromyscus melanophrys. Taxonomy (NCBI): domain Eukaryota; kingdom Metazoa; phylum Chordata; class Mammalia; order Rodentia; family Cricetidae; genus Peromyscus; species Peromyscus melanophrys. The sequence goes on along the minus strand of CABHPR010155564.1, from coordinate 22,832 downwards.
TAACAGCTGAGGAAAGGACAGAGATGTAAGTGGTAGGAACATCTTAGGGTCATTTAAGGTTATATTAAAGATAGTGTCTAGGAAATTCACCGAATAATTGGATGTTGTGGGGTTGAGATACAAGAGAAGAAGGAGATAAGGTTCTAATCTTGTTGGACTGAAAAATCAAGTTGCTGTTTAATGATACTGGGGGAAAGAGCAGCTGTGAGAGGCGAACTGGGCACCTGAATTTGAACACACAAAGTTCATTTTGCTCAGCTGAAGTCAAGGCAAAGATTCATGAAAGAGGTAGAGGTAGCAGGTTGACGTTCAGAGAAGTTTACAGCCATGTCATTGGGTCGGCTCATTAGTTAATGAGGGTAGGCAGAGAAAGGACATCTGGAGAAAGGGTAAAACTGAAAAATGGAGCTGATGAAGAAGAAGTAGCAAAGTCAATGGGAAAATCTTCCATCAGGTTGGGGAAGGCCTGGGAGTTCTGAAAGCCCAGTGTAGAAAGTGCTTCAGTGCTCCTGGATGGTTTAAATAAGATGAAATTAGGAACTGACTATTAGATTTAATTAATCCTAAAGAAACCTTTTGTGGCTTTATAAGAATTGTTAACTTGGAAGGGCAACAAAAACCAGATCAGTCTTGGGTCAAAAAAAAAAAAAAAAGAGTATAAGAAGAAGCAGACATAATAAGAAAAGGTACATATTTTGAAAGTTCTTTGAGGAATTTTTGCTCCAAAATTAAAAAATGAAAAAAAAAAGGTGAAGGAATTAAGTGGTTATAGAAGAAGATGGGAATCCATGAAGGACTGGGCAAATGGGGGACACCATAGAGCACTTGCATATGGTGAGGATCATACAACAGTGTGTGAGGACATGGTGGTTCAAGAGAAAGGACTCACTCCTGGTGAGGACAAGAGGAGCTGGGCCTCCTGCCTAGATGCTGTGGCTAATGCTGGTTATCGTCCATCACTGACAGTTTACCTGTAGCCAAAGGAGAAGAGAGTAGATTGATGGACATATGTACCAGTTAGTGGGTAGATGTGATGATAAGCGAAAGGGTACTCTGTCTCTTAAATACTATTTTAAAAATATAAAATAGAAAACAAGATGCCATATTAAAATAAATAAATATGGAGGAATAAAGAGGAGAGGTTGAGCATTTAAGGAAAAAGAAGGTAAGAAGAGACATCAAGGATGATGGGACCAGAAACAGTGTTCAGCCATTCAGAAACCTTGCTTGGGAAAGTCTATTTTAGGTTTACAGTCATGAGGTAGCATTATTACTATGTTTTTCTGCACATACCCAGACACAGGTACAGAAGTGACCACTCACCAGATAGCATGCATGGTTAGGAAGCACAGGTATGTGGCTAGCCACTGGAGACATGGACACTTACTGGCCACTCACAGAATGAGTGCAGTAGATGTGAATGATGTATATAGAAGACAACCACTTATTCCACAGGAGTATGTGCCTTCCCTCATACTCATTTCATGAGAGCTTTCTGCTTTTAAGATTGTGTTGCTGTTGTTGAACGTATTATACCCAGTACTGTGTTGCATAAGGGCATCTCCATGCAATATATATTCGATGTTGGGCACAAGGTCCCTTTGCCCCTGTTCTCCTTTCTCTGTCCCCTCCCCTCTCCCATTAGCCCCCTTTATACTCCTAGTTTTGCTTTGATTTTCCTGTCACACACATGTACACAATTTTACATATATATATATATATATATATATATATATATATATATATA
>CABHPR010155564.1:0-20985 GCA_902168415.1 Peromyscus melanophrys | reverse complement strand
CACACACACACACACACACACACACACACACACACACACACACACGATCTAGGAACTGCAAATAAAAAAGACTGGCTTAATCCACTTAGTATGTTTATCCAGTTCATCCACTTCCTTGCAAATGACATAACCTTGGTCTTTATGGCAAAGAGAATCCATTGAGTGTCTGGACCACATTCCCTTTCTTCTTCTTCTTGTTGGATACCTAGGTTGGTTCCATAACTTAGCTGTTGTGAATGGTGCTGTGGTGAACACGGGCATGCAGGGATCTCTGTGACGCGTTGACTTGGAGTCCTTCGAGTAAATGGCCAGAAGAGGTGTGGTATACCTGTGTCTCATGGTTGGTTTCTTCTGAGTTCTTTGAGGAACCCCTATTCCACTCCTACAGTGACTGGGCTAGTTCTCATTCCCACCAGCAGTGTCTGAGGTCCCCTTTGTTAGAGCCTCCCCCTCGTTTGCGGCCCATGCAATCTCTGACTCTGTATAGATGGGGGTACAAGCATTTTCATGATCCCCAAAACATGGTGACCTTTTGTTTTGAGAGCCTTTCCATGAGAGTGCACAACTCCCATTTAGAATGCTATTTATTCTGATGAATCAGCATTTTAATGGACACCCCCCCACCCCCATAGTTACTGGAGCTATTTACAGGGTTTATGTTGTATCCTTTGTGCCCAGATGTAGCTTATTATACCAATAAGAACCCAAACCCTTTGTTTTCCTCAGAAAACTCAGGAAACCCCTAAAAGGTTTATGTGAGCCAAATTCTTGTCCTTTCCTCTACAAATCAAGTCACATTCTTACCCAGCCTCATGACTTTTCGGAACATGAACACTAGTATTTGAAAGAGGACTAAGCAGAGAGGAAATATACCAGCCGTATCCTCTTGAAAATCTTTTGCAACCTCCTGTGGTGGATGCAGGAGTTGTTTGCTGTTTCTCAGTTCTCCCCGGGCCACTGTTGGCCAACGGGAAGCTGACTGCCCTCCTCACTCGCTAATGGTCCTTGGCCTTGGGTTGTGGCTGTGCTGTGTACGCGTCACTGGCTGCATAGTTCTCAGCAGGCACAGGTGAAGGAAATACCCGGGGGCTTCCCCACAGATCTGTGCTGAGTATGGCTTCCACTCCATCACACCCTGTACTTTTTCACACTTCCCCTCCCTCAAGTCTTCCCTGTTAATGCCAGGCAGGGACACTGTGTTCCAAGCTCATTAGTCAAGAATGTGACCAGACTGCCCCTGAAGAGGGTTTTCTCCGGCATGGTCTCTTTCCAACCGTGCAAGGAAATCTGAAAACCACCTGTCTTTTCATGGAACCTACTTGGGACTACAGCGTTTTTTTTCCTTTACCTTGAAAGCTAGGCACTCGATAGATGAACCCTTCGGACTCCAGTAAACTCACAAAATGCCCTTATTAGCTGTGTTGATGACAGGGGAATTGGGTCTCTGGAGTAGTTTTCCCTGAATTCATTTCTTTGGATGGTTCACAATTAGGACTCAGCCTGCTGGAGACAGTAACCCTTCCAGCACTAAGATGGAGGAAGGGAAAATTCCTGCCTGCTGCAGACAGCTCAGGGAAAGCTAACAGTTAAGGGTCCTCCCAGAGGCCAAGTACCTGCCCTGGGCCAGGTTCTATACACCACACAAGTGAGCCTCACGTGTTGCTGTGTTCTAGAACTTCCTGGCTATAGAAACCCCCAAGCCAGAGCTGCAGTTCACACCACATACACCTTGGAGGCTGGGATATCGGCACGGGAACTTTTCGAATCTCCCCAGGTGACTGCAGAGCGCAGTCAAGAGCCGACTCTGCTTTTTGACATTGTTTGTCAACATTAAATGAGTTGCACCTGGGGACCCTGTTAAAAATGCAGATTTTGATTGACTCTTGTAGGTATGAGGTGGGGCCAGACCTCTCCCTTTCTCAAATGTTCCCGAGAAGTGGTGGTGCTGCTGCTCGCGTGCTGTGCTAAGAGTTAGAGGCAATCCAGTTCCTTTGCTCCTTCCTTGGGCCTTCACGCCTTCCCCCGCTAGAAGTCTTCATTATATATGCCTCCTCTATTCATTATGTTTCTCCCCACTATACCATATAATCTCTGCCCTCTTTCTCTATTAGTCAAGGGTCACGAACTAGGAACTGAGCTGGTGATTAGCTTAGACAGTAGAATAACTTGCACAAAACCCTAGGTTTGGGGCTGGAGAGATGGCTCAGAGGTTAAGAGCACTGGCTGCTCTTCCAGAGGTCCTGAGTTCAATTCCCAGCAACCACATGGAGGCTCGAAACCACCCGTAATGAGATCTGGTGCCCTCTTCTGGCCTGCAGGGATACATGCAGACAGAACACTGTGTACATGATAAAATAAATCTAAAACAAACAAACAAACAAAAAACCCTAGGTTTGAGCTACAGCACTGCATAAACCAGACAGAATGTGGCAGTTCAGATGAGAATGCCGCCCTCGCCCCTCCCCCCCCATAGGTTCAAATATTTGAATGCTTAGTCACCAGTTAATTGAACTCTTTGGGAAGGATTCAGAGGTATGGCCTTGTTTCAAAAGCCCATGCCAGTCTCTCTCTCTCTCTCTCTCTCTCTCTCTCTCTCTCTCTCTCTCTCTCTCTCTCTCTCTCTCTCTCTTTCTCTCTCACACACACACCACAGCAGCAGTAGCACTAGCATCTAGGAACTACATGTATGTTCTCCCATGGAAGATGTATTCAATGCAATGGCTAACACAGAGTAGGGATTTCATAGGCTCTTGTTAAATGAAAGATAATGGGGGAAACTGGGCCAAGTTTGATCTTTTCAAAATTTTTTAATCATAGGTGAAATAGAAAGGAATAGCTTGGGGGTGGGGAGCTCGAGAGATGGCTCAGCGGGTAAGTGTTGGTTGCACAAGCGTGAAAGCCTGAGACCTGATCCCAGGACCCTCAAAAAAGCCAAATGTGACACTGTGTATGCCTGTGATCCCAGTGCCATGTAGGGTAGAGACAAGATAACTACAGGGGCTTTCCACCCACAAGCCTAGCTCCAGGTTCAGGGAGAGATCTTGTCTCAAGGGAATAGGGCAAAGAGTAATGCAGCAGGACACCTGAAGTCTTCCTCTAGCCTCCTTGAACATGTTCACGTGTGTGCATATACCACATACACGTGTGCATACACCACACACACATATACCACTACCCCCATACTCCAGGTTCAATCACATTTAACCTGGCCCTGCCTCTACAGTTATCTCTGACTGAAGAAGTATGGCGCAGTTGCAGAAACTCAGACTCCTTCCTAAAGGCAAGGCTTGGAGAACAATAGGAAAATCTGTGGATTTGCTTGGAAAAGTCAACTACTCTGATGGTAGGATGGCTCATCAGTGTCCTGGCATTATGTCTTCAGGTCCCTGAAGCTCACTACAATAACAAAGCAGGTAAAAAAATCTACAGGGAACTTCTACAAAGGACATGTCCATGCTGGCCTTCAAGCTGCTTTCTCACTGACTCAAGACCATACCACAGGCCTTAATTCACCAAGGCAGCCTCTTACCCTTCAACAAACCCAGGGTTCATATAGCAAGCCTACAAAGCACCTTGCTGAACTCCTCATTTTAAGTTTAGATCATGGAAACATGTACTGTTGAAGACTGTGTTGATTTTCTATAGATGGTACAGAGGGCAGAGATCTTGCCCAACTGACTTTGTGTAATGTGGTAAAAGGTGGTCAGAAGTCTAATGACAGTAGCTCCACAGGAGTAAGATATACTTTGTATGTGTGTGTGTGTGTGTGTGTGTGTGTACGCGCGCGTGCGTGCGCGTTGGGGGGGGGGTCATGTAGCATGTGCATGTGGTACTAGAACTTGACCTCACAGCCTCACATCTCACATTGGGTTGATTTCCAGGAGGCTGAGGCAGGGGGATGAGACGCTTGAGGCCTGCAGAGTTCAAGTCTAGTCTGGGCAATTTGATAAGATCCTGTCTCAAAAATACAATAACAAAAGGGCGCTGGGGGATCACCGAAGTGGTAGCACATCCATCTAGTATGTGCATCCTGAGTGTGATTCCTAGGTGTACACCCCACTGCCACACACACACACACACACACACACACACACACACACACACACACGAGCTGTCTATGCTTGAGGACACCTATTGGAGAAGGTAAGTGTTCCCATTTCCGGCTAGCAGAAGACTGACCTAGGCAGAGGCAGAGCAGAACTTGATCCCTGCTTCCTGTCAGTGATTTGTTTTGTTTTGACTAAAGGGGGACAGGAGCCTTTCCCTCTGAGCATTTCGAGACACAATGGCAAAGTTGTCAGCAAAGCAACCAGTGTGCAAAGTGGGGTGTGTTGAAGAGGCAAGGGAGTGATTCATGTTCTGCCTCTTTCTGCAAAGGCAGGGCTTTGTGAGTGGTTGCATGCTTGGTTGATAAATGGATGAAGGAAGGGAATCTAGCATGAGGGTCTAAAACTATGAGTGTTAGAAACAATGGTTTAGATTCCAAGCATAAGCAAGAATGCTAATCCAAAATGTTCTGATACCTATGTTCAGGTGTCCAGGAAATGGTTGTGGAGGAATTTTTTGACTTTATTCGGAGGGCTCAGTCAATAAATTATTTACTATACAAACATTAGGCACCGAGTTTTGGATCCCTAGCACTCATGTAAAAAGGTAAGCATAGCAGTAGATATCTGTCATCTTAATTCTGTGGAGCCAGAGACAAGAGGGTCCTAACGGCTTGTTGGCCACTCAGTACAGACAGCCACTTGCCAAGCTCCAGGTTCAGTGAGAGACTCTGCTTCAAAAAAGAGGTTAGAAGATGTCTAATGTTGACCTCTGACTTCCACTTGAATGAGAACACAAGTCCATTCGTACCACTCTCTTCCCAAGATACACAGACTTTTCTCAAAGACCTGAGTTTTACACCCTTAACAGGGTATGTAGCAGCCCTCATCAAGGAGGCCTGAGAAGGTCCCTGAGGTGGTTACCAAGGCTGAGAGCCTGTGATTTCCACAGTTTCTCAAATCAGCTTCTTTGCCAACATTGTGAGCTACTGTGCCCTATTCAAACTCTTGACACTCAGGGATTATCTGTGTTTCCACCGCAGACTCCATCTCACCCCTCTCTTAGGATTAGAACGACTGGGCAAAGAGCAAACTGTGGAACTTGCCCTGGCACCCATTTGTTCTTTCTGGGTTTTCCTTAGACATTCCTAATGTCTTCATTCCACAGACTTCTCTCAGCTCCGCGCCTTAGAAATGTGAGCAAGAGCTTCTTTCATATCTTCCTTTCCACATGTGGATCTGATAAAGTAAAGCTACCACACTTATTCAGTGTCACCAAATTCAGAAATGACATGTGTCCTGTCCCTGGACTACCTAAGGCCTTCTGGCCATTTCCTTGTTTATTGTTCAATAGTAGGAAAAAGGAGTCTTCAACACTACTCCTCCAGTATACACTGCCTGAGGGCATTCTCAGCAGTTTGGAGATGGCCAACAGTAACAGCCATTTCTTCAAATTGAAAATTAAATAAATACTCAGGGAAAACACAAAAATTCACCATTTTATAATGTATGTGTCTAAAATAGGCTTATAATTCTGATATGCCCTATTTAGAAGAACTTAAAGGGCCATAACACATAATAAATGCTTTGCAGTGAGTGGGGGAAGAGGAAGCTATACAGATGAGCAGACTGAAGGCCACAGTGAATGAAGGTGCCCTGCCTGGGACCACTCTCTCACCCTGGCTTCCCAGCCCACAGCTGCTCCACAGCCCTGAACCACCAGTCAATTTTCCTCATCTGTAGTGTTATCAAAAATAGTGGGTCTGATGATATTACCTTTTCTCCATTTGGGGTCTCTGTGAAATTTGATAAGTTTTGCAACTTGACCAGACCTACAATCTCAACTGTTCCAGAGGCTGAGAAAGGAACTGATGATTCTCCTGCCTCAGCTCTGTCTAGTGGAAGTAAAGCCAATGGTAGATGCTCTGCCTGAGCAGATTGACTTTAAGGGATTGACAAGCACCTAGAGTCAAAAAGAAGTTGTCGAGGTTTGTCTCATGGTTTAACACATTTCCCTCCACTAGAACATTTTTCAGATTAGGCTGTGGGCCTTCCGTCACCACCAGCCACAACCTTCAAGATTCAATCATCCTGTGTCTCTTCTTCTCCCATACCTCCTTATTGAGACAGGGATCATCTAGCCCAGGCTAGCATTGATTGAGACAAAGCTTCATGTAGCCCAGGCTATCATTGATCGAGACTAGTCTTCATGTAGCCCAGGCTAATATTGATTGAGACAGGGCTTCAAGTAGCCCAGGCTAGCATTGATTAAGACAGGGCTTCATGTAGCCCAGGCTAGCATTGAACTTGCTATGTTGTAAAGGATGGCCTCGAATTTCCTGTCTCCACCTACTAACTGCCAAGATTACAGGCATGTGCCCAGGATCTAGTTTATGTACTGGGCTCTATCCCTGATTTTTGTGCAAGTTAAGTAAATTGCTCTACAAACTGAGCCCTATGCCAAGCTTTGGTTAGTTCTTACAATTCTGCAATTTTAGTCCTTGTATTAGAGGATGTTATCTCTGCCCCATGCCAATGACTTGTTTTGTTTTGAGTAAGGAACCTTTCCCTCTGAGCATTTCTGAACACAACATACAACCCATTTGTTGCTCTGTGGAGCCATCTGTGTTTGTAGGCAGGGGTTTTTGGCTCTCTATCTTCATCCAGACCTAGGCTGAGGAACAGCACATATGTACAATCTTGCTTTCTTTCTAAGTGTTGTATAGCATTAGCACTTAGGTGTAGTGTTTTGTACCTTTCTCAGATGGGATGAGGTCAGGCCCAAATCCATTCTTTTGCATGTTGGTATCCAGTTTTTTAGACACAATTGTTGATGAGACTATTTTTCTCTACCGAGTGATCCTGGCATCCTTGTCAAAAACTATTGGACTTTACATGATGCAGCTGACTTTTAATCCCATTGACCTGTGTTTGTGTGCCTTAAGCCACCATCACAGCATGTTAGTGCTCTAACTTTATAGTAAAATTTGACATCAAAGAATATGTAATATTCATCTTGATTCTTTTGAAACAGTATTTTGGCCGCTCAGAGTCCTTTAAGATTACACATGAAATTTCAGGAAGGATTTTTTTTCTCTTTCTGCAGAAATTATATTGAGATTTTTGATAGCGATTGTATTGAATCTGTAGATATCTCGCACGAGCGTGGTCACCTCAATTCTAGAACGTAGCATGTTTTTGCATTTTTTTAATTAAGAAAGTAGTTACGTTCACTTTTCTTTATGTGTGTGTTGCAGGGGTGATTTGTGTGTGGGTACCCACAGAAACCAGAAGAAGATGTCAGATCCCCTGGAACTGAAGTTCCAGGCTGGTACGAGCCAGTTGACATGGGTGCTGGGAACCCAACTTGGGTCCTCTGTGGAAGGGCAGCAAGAGCTCTTAACCACCGAGCAATCTCTTCAGTTCCATTTGGATCTTTAGTTTAAAAACTGTTTCGTTAACATTTATTTATTTGTTTGTTTATGTATTTACTGTGTGCACCCATGGATGCTTTTTAGTGCTATTGCAAACACAGTTAATCTCCAGTCTTGCTGTTAATGTTTATTTATTATGAACGTGTATTAATTAATTACATAGAGGGGATGTTGAAGCACAGGCCTATCAAGTGACTTATACCCATCAAAGTGGCACGGAGATTACCTAATTGTGATGCCAGGCTCAAAACCCCAGGGAGCAGGCCTTCACCTGCCTGGCGCTGTCACTGTACCAGGGACTGGCCCCTAGGGTTGCAGGATGGTGAATTTTGACAAATTTGTGGTGAGAACTTCAGGATTATTGTAGTTTCTGCCTATAGCTCCCTGTCCCTTTTTGCTCTTTTTCCAATTATCTTCATCCGAGTTCATTATGTTGGAGACGAGTTCTGAGTAACAGACCTTCAGTGTTCACTCTTCAGAACTTGGAGGCTCCTTACAACTGATTCTTTTTAGATTAGCCTTTCCTTCCTTTAGGAACTAGACTGAATAGTGCTTATTAAATTGCACCTATTATTTCTTCCCCTCCCTGCCACCTCTCTGTGTCTCTCTCTGTCTCTGTCTCTCTCTGTGTCTGTCTGTCTGTCTCTTTCTCACACACACACACACACATTTTATTTTCAATTTCCTAGAGTCATTTCCACAAATAATTGAAAACTGGCTTGCAGACATAGCAGTAAAAATTTTCAACAGCTTTGTGATAGCAGTGTTGGCCTTTTCTTTATTTTGAGCATGTCTGGGTGGGTACAAAGATCCCTTTGTATATGCAGCCTCAATAAACGGATGGTCTGAACAGAGGCTTCATTTGTCTCTGGCAGAAGAGCAGCAGCCTGCTTTGGGAGCATGGCAGATTTTAATAATCTCTTGAGAGCTGGGTTATCAAAATCTTGGAAGGGGACATGGAAATGCTCCTATGTGTCACCTTTTTTTTTTCAATGACTCAATGGAGAATCTCCAAATAGTCATATGAGAAAAATATGAGAAAATTGTTTGTGCGAGGTGTGGTGGAACAAAACAGCCATTCTAATGTTTGGAAGACTGAGACTGCGAGTTTGAGATCACCCTGGTTTGAATAACACACACACACACACACACACACACACACACACACACACACACAGAGAGAGAGAGAGAGAGAGAGAGAGAGAGAGAGAGAGAGAGAGAGAGAGAGAGAGAGAGAGAGAGGTTCTCTTTATGCAAACAACTGAAAATAATTGAAGAAAAAAACCAACTCTCCCTTTCCAGTTAATGACTTAATGACAGAATTTGACTGATTATTACTCTTAAAGACCCTCAGTGCTTTCCTTCTCTGGCCCCACTGTAATGTCTCCTGTCAGCAGTGACAGGGACCAAGACAGGTGGGCACCTTATCACTGCAGCAATCCAAGTGCCTAAGACAAGTGGCTGCCACTGGTCATATTTGTGGAATTCTTTCCTGTGTGAAGGAGATTAGCTCTTTAGTTAGTGTGAGTTATATGTAAGGCTTTTGTTGTTGCTGCTTTGTTTTTGAGACAGGGTTTCTCTTTGTAGCCCTGGCTGTCCTGGATCTCACTCTGTAGCCCAGGCTGGCCTCGAACTCACAGAGATCTGCCTGGCTGGATTAAAGGTGTGCACCACCACTGCCTAGCAACATGTCAGTTTTTCCATTGTTGTTCTGACTTTGATTATCATGGTTCTTAGGCATTTTTTGTGTGTGTGTGTGAATGTTTTATGTTTTCTTATTCAGTGCAGGTTTGAGTTATACAGTGGTGTTTCTCATACTAAGGAAGTATATGTGCACACACACATAGGTATATCCTTATTTCTTCTAGTATTTTATTATGTTATTTTCTATATACATATGTATAAACTTATAATTTATTTTAATATAAGATATAAAAGGCATAGAAAGGGTTTATTTTTGCAGATCTTTTAAAGTTACCCTAGCACTATTTATTAATAGTTCATTTTGAAATGCTCACTTGATCATACATTAAATGTGGATATCTCTATGGGTTTATTTCTGGACATTCTATTATGGTCTGCTCATTTGTCTATTGGTGTGGCAGTCCTCTATGATTTAATGCTTGTCAGGATGAATCTTGATTGCAGCATTCTGATGTTCTGGTTTAACGTCTGCTTAAAACATATGACAAATGATGAATCAGAACTTGTAGCAGTGAGAAAGTTACATGCTAGCGAGTCCAAAGTAAACCATGAAATGTCTATAAAATTGAATTAGCAGCGTTTCTGCTTCCCAGCTGAATAGAGTGGGTTTCTGTAGGCTGATGCTTTCCCTGAAATGCAAACTGGGATCAATCACAAAAGCTTCTTGTTTCTACAGGTACGCATCAGCCATTTTCCACCTCGCAGTGATAAAACTACCCGAGGAACGCATCTTTCCACGGTTTGAGGGTACAGATCGCCACAGCTGGGAAAGCACCACAGTGAGCAAGGCTCCAGCTGTGGCGGCAGGAGCGCTAGCAGCTGGTCACGCTCTGTCCACGGTGAGGAAGAAGAAAGGATGGATACCAGCGCTGCACTTGACTTTTGGTTTGGATGCCATCTGGGGCCTCAGCCTATGGGACGACACCACCCACAATCAGAGTGGGTCTTCTCTCTTCAGTTAACCTCTTTGGAAGCACCCTGGAAGGTGTGCCTGGAGGAGTGTCTCCTAGGTGATCTTACATGATGCCAATCAAAATTAATGATCACAGGTACTCAGGAATCTCAGAAACAAGACTCAGTGGACTAGGAAGATGAACATGTTTGTGAGGGCAACTGATAATGTCTAGACAGTTTTGTTTTTCTCTCTTAGGGCAATTGTTGATTCAGGCCAAAGCCATAGGATTAGGTTTACCCAAGCAGAGAACATCTATTAGGGAAAAGAAAACAGTTATGGCAATTATGCAGAGTTTAATTAATTTTGTATGACAAAATGGAAACTCAGAGGACCATCAGCGAACACTTGGCTTTCCACGTGGGATGTTTTCCAGGTTCTGGTGCTATATGGAATACTGGTAAATAAGACAGAAGATGCTTGAGGGCAGAGTCATCTCTCCCATAGTCTCATGCTAGGAAGAAAGCCGGTATCAACCTTACCACAAAGCTAAACTGCTTTGAAGGTTTCGAGGAGGAAAGGAGGTAGATTGTCAGGGGGAAGGAAGCATCAACCAAAGTGACTATGGTTTCCATACAGGGGAAAAAACAGAAATGACTTACTCTGCAAAGAAGCGATAATGGCAGATAACGACAGAGAAGCCACGCAGCAGATGTAAGCCCTCAGATGACTGGCATTCTCAGGCAGGAGCGATAGTAAGATTATGGGTATTATATTTGAGAAAATAGAGAGGGAAGGACAAAATGGAGGCAAGTGTGTGTGATTTCAACAGGATAGAAAAGTCTATAAAAAGGAGCGAGGCGAATATTTTATAACTGAAAGATTTATCAATTCTCAAACAAGATTACCACAAAAAGGAAAATTATAGTGAAGCTACCTGAAATCAAAGTTGTAAAATTGTTACAGTATTTGGTAAGAGGGGAAGCCAATTTCTTTTTCTTTTTAACATTTATTGGTTTAATTTATTTATTTCCAGGACTGGGAATTGAATACAGGGCTTGTCTCATGCCAGGCTTGCTGCCTTTAAAGAAACAAGACTGGAAACTCACCCCATCAAGTCACAAAAACCAGAAAGCAGACGGGCACCACTCTTTCAAGCCTGAAGGAAAATAATGGCAAACCTAGGATTCTATGTCCAACAAAAACATCATTCCAAAATGAAGGTGAGGAATGGCTGGGTGGCTCAGAGGGTGAAGGTGCTTGGCCCCAAGCTGGACCGCCTGGGGTCTGATTCCCTGAACCCATATGGTAGGAGTCGAGAACTAACTTCAGCAAGTTGTTTTGGGACTTCCACACCTGTGTTTTCACACAGGCACACACACATATACACGTGCACATACATACACATATGTATGTACACATACACATGTACATATACATATATACACATTTATATACACAGATACATACACATATACACACATGCACACACAGATGTACACAGACACACATATACATCGATATGCACGTATACATGCACATACACTCACATATATGTTAGATAAATATAAAAAAGAATGAGAGTAAAATACATATTTTCAGTCAAAAACAGTGAGAGAATTAGTCAAAAAGAGGCCACACTAAAGAACTCAGAGCCAATTCCTGGGGCCTGAAGAAAGTGGTTCCAGATGGAAACATGGAAATCCTGGAGGAAATGAGGGGTGATATAATGGGAAAATATATGGAAATGTAAATAAATGCTGACTGCACAGAGCAGTAATGCTAGTGTCTGTTGGCGTTTGCATCAGACACAGGGATAGCAACGCATGACCATGACAATGCGACTGACTTAGAAAACAGGATCTGAACATTTCAAACAGTATCAGAAGAAAGGAAGAGTGGAGATTACGTCAACACTCGAAGACCAGTGGCTCTCAACCTTCCCAATGCTGTGACCCTTTAATACATTTCCTCACATTGCGGTAACCCCCAACTACAAAATTATCTTGTTGCTATTTCATAACTGTAATTTTGCTACTGTTATGAGTCATAATGTAAATATCTGATATGCAAGGTATCTGATACATGACCCTGTAGCACGGAATCCTAATTGGTCTAATTAATAAAAATCTGGAATTAGGTATTAGGGTAAATGCTGAAAGTTCAGAGAAGCCAAGCAGCCAGCCACTAGCTCTTACCTCTATGAAATCCTCAGCTGAAAGGGAGCTGAGCTCCTGTCTCCTCCTGCCTTATATTCCTTTCTCCACCCAGCCAAATCACTTCCTGTCTCAACCTCCCTAGTGCTGGGAATAAGGTGTGAGATCCCAAGTGTTAGGATCAAAGGTGTGTGCCACCACTGCCTGGCTCTGTTTCTTTTTTAGACTGAATCTTGTGTAGCCTAGGGTGGCCTTGAACATGCAGAGATCCATCTGCCTCTGCCTCCCGAGTGCTGGAGAAAATTTCACCACTCGACCCACAGGTTGAGAACTGCTGCAGTCTAAGATGTAGGGGAATCTACTGTGACCCCAAAGGAAAAAGTAAGGTGACTTAGGAATCAATAAGTGAACAGAGAAAAATTTGGAATAATAAAGAAATCCTCTGCAGGAAGTAGGTAGAGAGAAAAGGCCATTACTGGGAAACAAGTAAAAAGATGATTACATGTAAGTTCAAAGCTACCCATAATTTTAGAAAATATAAATACACTAAATACTCCAGTAGTGAATGACATTAATAAAAACAAATATGTAATACCAGATATAATTTTAAATATAGAATCATAAGGAAATATGGTGATGGGGACACAAAGTCAATCTCTCTCATGAGGGTGTGCACAATGATCCTTTATGAAATATGAACAAGGGAGATGCAGTAACCTAAGGAGGAATGATGCACTGCACTAAGTTGGGTTTATCACATGATCACGTGGGAGAAAATGGATGGTTGTCACTACACGTGTAGGGGATGTATCCTCTTATACCTAGTATAAAGATCATAAACACTGACTGATATTCTGTGTTTCAGGTAGGAGTGAGGCTCAGTTTATCCTGAGAGACCACAGAAACTGAGAAGTTACTGTGCTTTTTGTGTTGAGATCACATTTTTTTTTTAAATCCAAAGGACAAGAGCAGATGCTGAAGGACAAAAGTGAAGGACTATTTTTTTTGCCCATCCAATCTATCGTCCCATCTCACTCTGTATCCAGAAAGGCTCCCTTTCATGGGCGGTGGTAATATGTAAGCTCTCCTTCTGCTCTTTTGCTGGTTTGACCAGCAGGAGGCGCCAGCAAGGGTGAAGAAGGCCTTTGTTCCCTTCAACAGTAGGCTCAGGAGTGGGGACCTAACTCAAGGATGAAGTGCTTCTTAGACACTTAGTGGCTTCCAGTCACTGTCCCCTTGACATCTCCTTTAGTCTATTAACAACAATGGTCTCATGTTCTTGCCCTAGGTAATGAACATCCCTGGGTAGTTGTCCTAAACACATGAACACATTTCTAATCTGTCTTCTCAACGACTCTCCTTAAGTCCTCATTTGCGTGTGCCAGGTTTTCTGCAAGGACCCTCACTAATATCATCTCAGTTTTTATCTCCACTCAGAACACTGGTCAATACACTCATAAGCATGGCAAGTGTCACTATCACAAATACCCAGACCAGATGTCCATGTGATGTCCTGGTTTTTTTTTTTCCTCTTAAGCTTCATATTCCATGCCAACAGAATTCTTTCTCTTTAACATTCCATTCACCACGCCTGCAAGCACAGCTTTCTCGGTTGCCTTTTCCAACATTTCCTGGTGTAATGTCCTTCTTCCTGTGTACGAGTACCAGTTCACGCTACCTTGAAGGATGTTCCACAGAGCACATAGATTACTCAGAATCCTTTGGTATACCTCTCTCACTTGATTTTGCTTTATGAAGGTTCCAGAGTACCGACTCCTATTAAAGTCTATAGTTTTAGTTATGCTACTTTATTGTTGATTACTGTTGTATCTCTTCCATACAGAGTTTATAAGTTAAACTTGGCTGTAGGTGTTTCTGTATAGGGAAAAATAATATACATAGGGTTTGACTATTCATGGTTCCAGGTATTCATTGGGGTGGAACCTGGCTCCTGTAGATTATGGGGTAAAGATTCTCATAATTTTTCAAGACAGAACTTAGAGATCAACTTCTGTGTATCCTTTTTTGGCTTATTTCAAAATCATGTAGAAATTATGTTACTTCTTGTATTTATCCCTGCATTAAGTGTTTCTGACATACCATTTACTGAACTGTTTTTTATTCACTTTCTTATCTCTGTAGGAGACAGCAACCTCTAAGAAGTACAGGATTCACCGCTTTGGTTCAATACTGAATATACTGTAGTAGAACTCTGTGTGATATACGATGTTGGCAAAGTCTGAGCAATAAGATGACAATTGAACAGGGACCTGAGTGGAATAGGAGACAAAGCCATGTAGGTAGAACAGCATGCTAGTTAGAGAGCCCTACAATTTCCAAACACCTGGTGATAGGTAGAGAGCCCTACAATTTCCAAACACCTAGTGATAGATAGAGAGCCCTACAATTTCCAAACACCTAGTGACAAGCATGTGCTCGATGTTTTGAAGGACTAGCAGGGAGGCCAGTGTGATGGAAAAACACAATTAACATAGAGAACCAGACAATGAGATCTGAAACTTGAGTTCTACTCAGGGAATGACAGTGAGGCTTTGGGAAGATCTCAGCAGAAGAGAACATGAGGCAATGCATGTTTTGAATTGATCGCTGTGACTCTGTATTTAGAACATAGTTTTCAACATAGGCAGTGACAAAGCAGGGCAAGTGAGCAACTGGTGCATGAATTCAGAAAGACTGGGATGGCTTAGATGGGGATGATGAGACGTGTTTACCTCCAGGATTCATTCTGAAAATAGAGATAGGTGTGAGAGGTGGCTAGAGAGAGGGAAGGAGGCAGGGAGGGGTAAGTAAGGGAAGGGAGGTAGGAAGGGAATGATGACTTTCAGTTTGAGCAGTTGAGAAGATGTGGTTGCTAATCCCTACCATATGGGATTCAGCTAAAGAAGCAGTTTTTGATGAAGTACAAGGACCTCAGGTTTGGGCATATTTGAGCCACACAGTGGGGATCTCACATAGACAGTTGGGTAGGCACACTGGGACATGATGTTAGAGATCTGGACTAAGGTTATGGAGATCTGTGGTTGGCTGTCATAGCACCTAAGGTTCTCTCATGGATTCATTTGTTTGCATGTTTGAAATTCTAGGTAAGCTATCAGCTCTGGGAGCTAGCAACTACTGTACTTCCTGTTAAGCTTGGTGTTCATACCATCTAGAACAAGGCATACTACATCTTTATTGACTTTATCAGTTACTTTCCTATTGCTGTGAAGAGACACCACGAGCAAGGCAACTTATAGAAGAAAGCATTTAAACTGGAGGTTTACAGTTCTAGAGGGTAGTAGAGTCTATGACCATCTTAGCAGGAAGCATGGCAGCAGGCAGACAGGCATGGTGCTGGAGCAGTAGCTCAGAGCTTACAGGTTGAGACAACAACCATGAGGCAGAGAGAGAGAGAGAGAGAGAGAGAGAGAGAGAGAGAGAGAGAGAGAGAGCGCTAACTGGGAATGATATGGGCTTTGAAACCTCAAATCCCACCCCCCAATGACACACCTCTTCCAATAAACCCACACCTTTTAATCCTTCCCAAACAGCTCCACCAACTGGGGACCAAGAATTCAAACAGATGAACTTTTATAGGCCCAGCTCATTCAAACTACCGCACTGACTAAATTAATGTGTGTATGATTTCCATTTTCCTTCTTATTTGCACATCTGTTCCCCTTTTAATTCTCATCTCCTTGAGCCACATGATACACCTAAAAGGCCCTCAACATCTAATGGTTATACTGAACCATGTGTCCCATACTCTATTCACCTTGGTTTACATTTGTATCTAGGACAAATGTTTTGGACTGACTTAGTTGTAATTCTGAAGTGGGTTTCGCTGAACGTGGTTCACTTACAGTCTCTGTCAAAACTGAGGAAAGTATATTTTATTCCAAAGGCACACATGATTCACTTTAGCATGTCAAACACTAACTATCATGTTCATTTATTCCTCTACTTTTATAGTGTCTCATAGTTTCCAAAAATATCCTGCACATATGTTTATTTCTTGCAATCTGTCTGCGACAGAGGATCAATAAAGTTGTGACTTCTGGGGCTGGGGACAAGGCCTAGTGGGTAAGATCACACTTGTTCTCTAATGATCAGACTTACTGAGTTCAGATCCTAAGCACTCATGCAAAAACCTGGGCATGGCTGTGTGGCTGTTAACCCAGCATTGGGGTCCTGAGAGTGTGCGAGCCAGCCTAGCCCAAGCAGTTCAGTGAGACCCTTTCTCAAGGCAGCAAGGCAGAGGGTGGCAGAAGATGTTTGATGTCCTGCTTCTGCCTCCAAAGAAGCATGCTGTGATGCACACAGCCCCCACACCTTCACGTTCCTGCAACACACACACACACACACACACACACACACACACACACACACACACACGTCACACAAGACACCGTTATTAAATGGCAGGGCTTGAACTTGAACTTTGTGACCCTAATTCTCAAGGTCTTATTTCCACACTTTGTTATCTACCTGGTGGTTTCCACATTGTCATTTTCATTGTAGAAGATTGATTTTGGATTGGCTTTTTTCTCCCCTGAAGACTATTAATATACAATCCAATTCTGAACCATCATGACTTTTTAAAGAAATATATATGGCAACATTTGGAAGTAATCCCTCCCACATGTTGGGATGCTGTCGCCACCACCACTACCACCTCCAGCACCATTATCATCAACAACAACACTAAAGATAACAAATACTGGTGAGGGCGTCGAGGAATAAGAGCCCTTATACGCTATGGATGACAAGAAGCACTGAAAGGAAGTTTCCTGCTATGGAAATCAATGGCAATTCCTCAGAAGACTACAATTAGAATGACCGTATTGTTTAGCAATTCCACCTCCCAGTATTTGTCCAAAATAATTAGAAGTCATGATCTCAGATGTCCAAATTCCAGGTTCATGGTAGCATTAGATACCATATCCAAGATAAGAAAACCACCTAAAGGCCATGAACAAATAGGTGAATGAACAAAATGTCTGCATACACACACACACACACACACACACACATACACACACATACATAAACACCACACATACACATACACACACACGTACACATACACACACACACATACACACACACATACACACACCACACACACACATACACACATACACACATGTACACACACATACACATGTACACACATATACACATACACATACACACATACACACACATATGCACACACACATACACATATACACACACACACATACACACACAGAGACAGAGACAGAGACGAGACAGAGAGAAAGAGAGAATAGTATTTAGACTTGAAAAGAAAGTAATCCCTGTTAGATGCAAAAATATGATGAATCAGCCACAGAAAGGCAAGAACTGCCTGATTATAGTTATATGAAATATCTAAAATGATTAAACATAAAAGCAGAGAGTAGAACAATTGTCCTCAGGTCTGGAAAGGGAAAATCAGAGTTGTTACTCACAGTATAAATTCTTTATGATACAAGATGCTTAAATTCTAGAGATCCTCATTACAACAATGAGTCTATATTTATGAGTATGGTAAGGTATATCTAAAATTTGTTAAGAATTTAAAGTATTTCATGAAATAGTATTCAATGTGAAAAGGAGGATTTCTGTAATTTGTGACAACATGCATGAATTTGGAGAATACTGTGCTAAATGAAGAAAGCTATACAGAAGGACAAACACCACATGATCTTGCTTATATAAGGAATCTCACAAAATTAAAGGCATACATAACAGGAGATGGCTGCCAGAGGATGGACATAGGAATTTGTGGGTCCTTTCAGATAGGCAGGACAGGTATTCATATCTGTCACCTAGCAGGGTGACCACAATTAGAAATAATGTATTATAAATCTCAAAAGAACTAAAAGAATGCATTTAAAATACTTCACCGTAAAAATTATAGGTAAGCCAGATAACAACTGTATTAATTTATTTTATTTGATCATACCACACTGAGCACATGGAATTATCACATTGTGTCCTGTTAGTGTATGTAATTATGGTTTGCCAATCAAAAATAAAATAAATGCAAATAAATGGATGGATGATACAAGCAGAAATGGGTTGCTGCTGAGAGGAACTCCAAGACTGTTGATACCACTAATCTGCAAAGCTGTTAGAGAGCATCTAGCATGGCAGTGCGGACTCTAGCCCCAGCCTGACCAAATGGATGAGGTCACACCATTGGGCCAGAGCTGGTGTTCCTAAGCAGGCCCTGGAGTAGGCCACACACCTCTGCCTGCTGGACTGCCTTTCCAAACTGTCAAGCTGACATCATTGTTTTCTTTTTCCGTACCAGCCTGTCTTGTTCTTTGTCTCACTGTCCCTGGAGCTTCTGGGCAATTCTTCCATCAGTATTTCCCCTGTGTGTTTTGGATAGAACTCTGCGGAGGCATGAGCTTAGTACCTTGTCTTCTTTTCTCCTGGACACTTCATTTTTAAACTTAATGTTCTGAGTATTTTTAATTCTGTTTAAGTGGGCTTGAAAAAGAAACTTCAAAGGGGTCATTTGGATTATTCTCAAATGCGGATAGCAACAGGATCCACCTAGGACATGGGGAATCCAGTGTTGAAATGTCCAGGCTCCTTTCTTTCTCTCTGAGGGGGGTCTTTCATGGTGTTTCCACTCCTCCAGTGAGAACACACAAAGAGGTTCCCATATGAAGCAGGCCCAGCCTCCTACACATCTGGACAGTGTCCACAGTATGCCTGCACAAGCTGTCTGCAAGAGGACCCATGTGCCCCAGCCTCTCAGCACATGTGGCACAGAGCTGTTCCTTGGGGGAAGCACTGAGCTGCCTGTTAGCCTCCCTCAGGACAGCATCAATCCATTTCACTAGTGGAGGCGTGTCGGTGAAATCCCAGATTCCTTCTCCTGCAGCAAACCAGGCTGTGTGTGAGCCGGAGATGCCACCTGGCTCTTCCGGAGATGACAGCTCTAATGGCAGTGAAACATCTACCCAATCTCCATCTCCTTTTTTGTCTCCGGCTTCCTTGTGGGTGTGCCCAACTTGGCAGCCCAGCTGCAAGTCTCGATGACATCATCTTCCTGGTCAGCAGTGTCACCCTCCTGTCCCCTCCTCTCACCTGTTTATTCAGGCCACAGTCACTTCTTAGGTGCTAAGTTAAGACAATCAGCATAATCTCAACCAGAAAAGGGCCTTGGAAGAACTTCAGTTTCCCGCTAACCTGCTGCAAACTCTGCTGATTTTAACAAGGGCTTCATTCCTAAATAACAGGAGGCTGCAATTTGGACTCAGCATACTACCATAGATCAAAGGTGCAGCCAAGAAGTTGGGGCAAGCATTTAAAAGGGAACAAGAAGTTCATTGAAACTTTTGAAACAACTGTTAGTGACTAGGGAATCAGAGCTGGCTTCTCAGCAAACATCATTATGCAGCACTTACCTGTAATACAGAGGTTCTAAGGAATTCACTGAACGGCTCTTTTTAAAGGCATTTGGACCCTTCCACTGTGGTCGACTGGCTCCATTTTGTTAGGGTTTAACATAAGTGACTCTGTTCTGGTACCAGCAACTTTCGCAAGAATCCCTGCATTCCAAGTGTGCCTTCTCCTGGGAGCTCAGTTGCCAAAGTTAGAATTGTAATGGTGTCCATTTTTAAGGTGATTGTGGTAGATACAAAAGTGGTTTTGGTAGGGATGGACTGGGCTATTTCTTCTAGAGATGTCAGCAGACATAGGCTGTACCACTACAGTTACTATCTGATCTTTGCATAACCCATTGCATTGGCAGGGGATTATGTACACTGCGGCCTGGGATCATATTCCCAGTGGGATGAGGTTGAGCTGAGTGTTTTTAACTTTTCTGTATCTATTTGCTCTTTGTAGGATAACTTTAAACAGTTGTTAATCTCAGAAGATTAATGGCCTGAAAAAAAAAATGTTGGCTCAATGGAGTCTTATTGTCTTCAGTTCCCACAGAATAACTTAGCCATTACACTAAGACCTCCTGCTTACTTAAGCTTTTATAACTAGCTTGTGCCTTCATAGGTAAACATTTGTTTTTGGTGGAGATTGCGCCACATACATATGATCATAGTGTGTTGAGAGGATGGCTTTCTACAGCCCAGCTGCCCACTTCTAGGTCTGTAGCCAAAGGAAACAAAATCAACACATCAAAAAGATCTGTGCATGCCCATGCTTACTGCAACCCTAGTCACAACAGTGAAGCTATGGAAACAGCCTAGACCCTAACAAAGGATGAGCAGATAAGGAAAATGCCACATGAAAGTACATAAAAGGAACAGAATGACATCATTTGAAGCAAAATGGATGGAAGTGGAGGACATTATGTTAAGTGAAACATACAGGCCAGGTACAGGATTTTTTTCTTTACTTCCAGAATATAAAACTCCTATGCACTTACTGAGGAGCTGAGGTCAGTTGATGGCTGCTTGGGAAAGGAGAGTTAGTTTTCTTTAAAGGTGTGGTTCTCTGTAGGTCAACCATGCCCCAGTGAATGTCCCCACCCAGGAGTATATGGATGGCAAATTGGACTTGAAGTATTATTAAATAACAAAACAGAGGATGAGACGAGGTGATGGAGTTGTGGGGGTGGTAGAGAAGTGGAGTGATGGAGTTGTGGGGGTGGTAGAGATGTGGGGGTAGTGAAGATGTGGGGGTGTTAGAGATATGGGGGGTGGTGGAGATGTTGGGGTGATAGAGCTGTGGGGGTGGTAGAGAAGTGGGAGTAGTGAAGATGTGGGGGT
>CABHPR010155563.1:37862-48051 GCA_902168415.1 Peromyscus melanophrys | reverse complement strand
AGGCCAGCCTGGTCTACATAGTGAGACTCTGTCTTAAAATAAACAAAAGCAAAAACAAAAACAAATCAAGACAAAAAACATAAAACTTAAAAAAAAAGTTTAGGAAACAAATCCTCTATCTTCTCCCAATTTCTCCAGGATCTCACCTGCAGCATTCTCCCCTCTGCTATTCCCGGATGTCTTCCTGGCTCTGGGCTCTTCCTGCTACACTTAGGACTGGATTTGGGAGAAGTGGTGATTGAGGGTGTCTGTCCTGGAAGGATCAGAGTTTCAGACCATTCAGCAAGATCAGGGCTCCTCCCTCTGGCCAGGATCTCAGTAGCCAAGCTGAGAGCTCCCTTGAAGAGGACAGGGGAACTCTTTTCCACACACCGTTCCTTCATACCACACACACATGTACAGACGGAGAAAAACACCACACCTAGACATGGCTCTCCTTTAGCCATGTGTGCATGCACACATGTTGCATAGATATACCCTAACATACATGCAGACACACACTAACATGTTCTGTGAGGCAGCCATACATCTAAACATAGCAAGCATATGCACATAGATAACTCATAGGTTACACACTTGAAACTGTTGTTAACATGCAGTCTCACAGAGACATTCACACCTATCATGTGTTCATACTTGCACACATACTAAGCCACACACCCGATGAACATGCATAAATCTGACAGCGGATAGGGCATCTATTCCCCAGCAGAGACAGACCAATGCCACCCACACTGATGCCACCAGGATGGCTTTTGTTCTTGAGGAAGTTTTTGTAGAAAGTTGTCTGTGCCTCTGACAATGAGTTCATCCTCTTCTGCTTCCTGCTCCCCAGCCAGCTCTCTTCTTCCTGTCCCCTCAGAACCCCATTCTTTCATCCAGCGCTGTGCCTGCCCAAGGAGAATGCTAATCGCCATGACAGAAACCTGTTTACGTCCAGGCTCGCCTCCCCTAATGCCATTTCAGACTCTGCCAAGCAGCAGTGGAGGCCTGCTGTGCCGGCCTTGTGAGAGAGGAAAAGGAATGAAGGAGGGGACAGTTGGGGTGTGAAAAGGACCAGTCGCTAAGTGACTCCCTATTCCAACAGCCACACACAAGATGCACATAATTGCTTTTAGCACAGTGGGATGGATAGGGATACAAAAGGTCAAATCAAGGATTTGTCCCATAATATCTTTGCTAAGCAGCGGCGTCAGACGTTGGAAAAGCATATTCATGAATTGAGCCGCCTGAGTGTGGGGCAGGCTTTTCAGAGGCGGCTGTGTGTTCCCTCTTTGAGGTGTGCCTGCCGTGGTGATTGGATTCACACGGAGCAAGTGACTTCTCAATGCTCAACAAAGCTCTGCCTGTGAATTGGACTAAATAGACTACTTGGCAGGCAGCTGAGATAACTATGCTAAGTGAATTGCAGACTATTCTCACTCCCTGGACTTCCAAGTTTCCCGGAAAATGCCGGAATAAAGGCCAAAGTCCTGAGCACGGCAGGCTAGAGTCTCCACCATCTGACTCTCACCCGTCTTTTAAGTAGTCTCTACTATGAAGGCCCCCTTCCCCCAATAGATCCAACCATCATGAGACTTACTGCCTTGGAGATGTTACCTATGGCATTTCCCATGATGCAGTGCTTCTCTCTCTCTCTCTCTCTCTCTCTCTCTCTCTCTCTCTCTCTCTCTGTTGGTTTTTCGAGACAGAGTTTTTCTATGTAACCACCCTGGCTGTCCTGGCACTTGATCTGTAGACCAGGCTGGCCTCGAACTCACAGAGATCCGCCTGCCTCTGCCTCCCCAGTGCTGGGATTAAAGGCGAGCGCCACCACCGCTCGTCTGGCTAGTGCTCTCTTTTGCCCATCAAATCCTACCTGTTACTCCAGTCCTGATTCCACTGCACTTAGAGGGAGCGTGCCCTTCTTATCTGAACGGAGGCCACAGGACCGTGGAGAAAGAGACTAGTAGTTTCCTGACCCCGTGGATCAGAGTGGCCAATAGCCACAGCGACGAGATTGAGTGTTTTTGTAACGACAATGACCCGTAGCTCACCTAGGACTCTCCCATCTGTGAGGAAGACGCATTTCAGTGACAGGAAGCGTGAAGGGACTTTAAAGACCATCAGAAGTGGACGGAAGGGCAGGCTCAGAGCCTGATTGACTATGCAATTTCTACATTTCAAGGAAGAAGGGTTCCTCTAGCTCCAGTCTCTACCCTTCCTCCTGAAGGCACAGTGACCCCACCTCTGCCCCCCACCCAGACCTCCCTCACCTTGGAACGATGTCAGCACCCCATGTGGAGGCCCTCCGTGATGCCAAAGGTAGACCTTCCTCCTGAGCCTGTGGACCTGCTCCTGGCATGAAGCCACCCATGGGAGACCACATGCCGATGATGCCCAGGCCTACAGTGGTGAGACCTGGTTTCCATCCCGTTGATAGTGCCAGTCAGATAAGCAGAGAGGAGAGATCTCTTTCTATCAAATATGGTATTTATCTTGTTCACCAGGAGAGCATGGGGGATTGTGACTCTGTTTTCTTACAGGGGAACAAGGAAGATCTCCTCCCCTTACTCATCAATGAGAATAGCTTTGGAGGGTTGAAGTGGTACCAAAAAAAAGTGGGTTTTTTGTTTGTTTGTTTTTTTGGATTGTAAAATGTGAAAATAAAACACCACCTCTTGTAGTTAAAAAACAAAAGTTTTTTTTTTTTTAAATCAGGATCCCTAGTTTGAATCCTATGACCTGACTCAAGCTGTGACAGGTACATCGGCTCAGCATGTTGCAAACAGCCTTCAAGGTAGGGAACAGAGGTAGAAGCAGAAGGTGGTTTGGGGCTGCTGTAATCACAGGGGGAGATGTGGATGATCTCAACCAGGCTGGTATCAGTGGATGTGCTGAGCAAAGATTAGGTTCTGATACCAGATGATATTATTTGTTATTGTGGTGGTGGTTGTTGGGATAGAATGTATGCCACAGGGCATATGTGGAAGTCAGAGGACAACTTCAGGGAAACAGTTCTTTCCTTCTGCCTGTGAGTCCCAGAGACCAAATTCTGGTCCCTAGACTTGTGCGGCAGGCATGTTTACCTGCATCTTTCTGGCCCCTGATCCTCAGTTTTGAAAGTAAGAGTTGAAAGGATTCAATCACGAATTGACTGTAGTGGCTGGAGAGATGGGTAGTGGTTAAGGAAGGTCAGAGCTTGTGCAGATGGCCCAGGTTTGTATCCTAACACTCACACCAGCTCACAATTGCCTGTACCTTCAGTTCCAGGGGATTCAACGCCCTCTTCTGGCTTCCACAGGTACTACACACATGTGGAACATATATAGAAATGCAGGTGCACATATATACACGTAAATAATAATGATGATAATTGTCATAGTTAGGGTTTCTTTTGCTGTGAAGAGAAACCATGTCCAAAGCAACTCTTATAAAGGAAACCATTTAATTGGGGCTGGCTTACAGTTTCAGAGGTTTAGTCCACTATTGTCATGGCAGGACATGGTGCTAGAGAAGGAGATGGGCGTTTTACATCTTGATCCACAGGCAGCAGAAGGAGAGAGTGGGTACTGAGTGTAGGTTGAGCATATATGAGACCTCAAAGCCCACCCCCAGTGACACACTTCCTCCAACAAGGCCACACCTCCTAATAGTGCCACTCCCTATGGACCAAGCTGAAGTGTTAATCTAATTAAGCTTTATCAATTAAAAAATCAGGAGTCAGGCCAGGCAGTGGCACGTGCCTTTAATCCCAGCACTCTGGGGGCAGAGCCAGGCAGATCTCTGTGAGTTTGAGGCCAGCCTGGGCTACAGAGTGAGATCCAGGACAGGCACCAAAACTACACAGAGAAACCCTGTCTCAAAAAAAAAAAAATCAGGAGTCAGATATCAGGGTAAAAAGCTGAAAGATCAGAGAAGCAGGGCAGCAGCCACAGTCATTTCCTACTTCTCCGATTTCTCCAACCAAAAGGGCCAAGAGATCCTCTCTTAGTCCCACCTTACCACTTCCTGTCTCCTCTCTCTACAGTCTTCCAAACCTCTATGGTCAGCTAGTGGCTAGCTCTGCCCTCTGACTCCAAGCAAGCTTTATTTGTCAGAGCACAATCAAAATATCACACAACACCAAACACTCATACACATGAATCTATGGGGGCCATACCTGTTCAAACCACCACAATAACAACCATCTATTAAAAGAATTTATTGTAAACTGTGAGAAAAGGAATTAAAGATGGAAAGACTTTTGGCCTGAACATTCACTTGTCTGCAGAGAAATCAAAATCCCACAGTAAGTACTGAGTCTAGTTGGGAATGTATTAAAATGCTTGTTAGGCACCTAAATGAAGAGACCATGCAGAAGGACAAGGAGCAGGACCCAAGAAATCTGGGAAAGACCGGGAAATTACAGAGGAACGTGATCTGAGGGGAGCACATCTGGGGAGGACCAGGAACTGTGTTGACTCGGGCAAGCACGATGCCTGTGAGGCTGTAGAAGGAAAAGCCTGAATTGAAATGGCATCAGGAAGAAACGCTGAAGGGTTTTTGGCTGCTGTTCTGTTTTAAGATGTGGTTTGTAGTCCAGGTGGGCCTGCAAGTTGCTGAGGATGACCTTGAACCTCCTCTTCCCACCTCTCCAGTCCTGGGATCACAGACCTGCACTATGATGCCCAGTTGGGGTACTGCGGACCAACCTCAGGGCTTTCTGCATGCTAGGCTAGCACTCTACCAACTGAACTACACCCTCAGCCATGGGAACAGTGAACTTCTGAGGTTTTGTAACCAGGGGAAGTCAATCAATGAGGGCAATTGTAGACTCAAAGAATTTTTAGTGCTGAGTCCAAAACACAAGGCTCTGCACATGTTGAATGCATTATTTCTCACTGGACTGCACTCTTAGTCCCTAAAAGGATCTTCTTTTTGAGGGGCAGGGAATGTTGTCTTCAAAACGCATTTATCCGTAGTGACTAGTTCAACCCATTACTCTCGCCCATCAGCAGGAAGAATGTCAGAATTGTATGAAAATCGAGTCCACTGATGAGCTCTCATGGTTTAGAGCAGTGGTTCTCAGCCTTCCTAATGCTTCGATGCTTTAATACAGTTCCTCATGTTGTGGTGACCCCCAACCATAAAATTATTTTCATTACTTCATAACTGTAATTTTGCTACTGTTATGAGTTATAATGTACATATCTGATATGCAGAATGGTCTTAGATGACCTCTGTGAAAGGATCATTTGACTCTAAGGGGGTTGCAACCCACAGGTTGAGAACCAATGGTTTAGAGGCATCTCCCATGCAAGTTTCTCAGAAAACCAGGCCAGCTATTCTTTATGCTAAGCCCAGCCAGTAGCCCCAACCACATTAACCACCCCCTCATTCCCAATATCAAAGCCATTGTTCCTCTTTCCAAAGATCTTCCTAACCTGGAGAAGAAGACAACTTCTCTCAGGAGAACTGTATATTCTTTACTAGGGAGCACTGACTGGTACATTCTTTTTCCTAGCAAGTTAAAAAGATATAACAAATACGTTTTTAAAATTGAATGTTCTTCACCATAGGGGGAAAAATGCCTGGCAAATCAACTGTGGAGATGTGAAGTACGTTTTCAGTTTCCAGAAAATACACTGTGTAGCAGGTACATGATTTCATTAGCCTATTGCATGGAGTGAGCTATTGTGAGGGTCTGTGGTATCTCCACTCTTCCCAAACCCCCACTGGGGTTTAATCACACTCGTTTTCCCATCACAAATCTTGTTAGACTAAAATTAGTCAGATAGCTTAGACTTTGGGATGCAAGTGCTCAGTATTTTCCATCCGTGCATTATACTGGTTAAGTTGTCTCTGAATAATGTAAAATAGAACGAAATGCTATAGAAGCAAAAAAAATCAAGTGTGAGAATTTGAGAGTTGAGATGACTGTCCTGAAAACCTGTCCATCACAGAACTGCTGGGGACAGGGGGCGGGGCACTCCTCTCTCACCAGCTGGGCTGTTTGAGTCCTGATCTTTTCAGTCCAGTATGGTGAGAAACCCTGGCCCCTCTCAGTGAGAAACCCTGGCCCCTCTCAGTGAGAAACCCTGGCCCCTCTCAGTGAGAAACCCCGGCCCCTCTCAGTGAGAAACCCTGGCCCCTCTCAGAAGCCCTGCCTTCGTGTTGAATTGCTAGTTGGAGCTGCATGTGTTGTAAATGATGCTTTTAGAAGTGATGCAACACGCAACCATAGTACGTACAGCAGTCTGGCTCCAGAAAATGTAACATGTATGAGTAAAGAAAACATCTGTGGGCAAATATTTGGTGTTTTTTCACCAGCTGTGGCCTTTCTATGTTACCGCCGACACCTTCCTCTCACTATCCCACTGAAAACAGCTGAGATCACAAAGTGTGCCAGCACCAGCACCATTGGCCTTTTAAATGGGACTAGAGTGTCTCTCGGGGTAGAGTGTTTGCCTAGCATGCACAAGGCCCTACATTTAATCCCTAGCCACACACGTGTGCCAAGCACTCTGTTCAAGAACATCTCACGTGTGATGGCCACTGCCTTGCCGGAAACTCAGAAACACAAAGGAAACCACGCTGCAGCTACCAGCCTTCCTTCTATGGGGTGTTCAGAATGTTCCCACATCCCGCACAGGACGCATCAGTACTGCGTCTACCTAGAACACCCACATCCTGCACACATACCCCTGAGGCTGAACCACCAGCTCACCGCTTGTGCAGCCCCTTAGCATATATGCACTCAAGGGCCCCTCCCCTCCTCCTCCATCTCTCTGCCCTCTGCACAGAGCACAGGCTACACCATGGCCAGCCCTCAGCCCTCAAGGCACCTCAGAGGGAAGCTTCCTAAAGTCTTTCTCTTGTGACTCATATTGTACCCTTTTTCCTCTCCTTTTCCCACAGAGGAAAGAAAATCCCCTTCTACCATAGCTGGAGGGTGCTTTCTGCTTTTGACCAGACTCTGACAAGGTTTTGGTCCTTGATTCTTCCCAATGATTAATATGTCTGTGACCCATGCTCTCCTATTATTAACCTTCACCATTATCATTCACATCCCCTGTAGTGTTCTCTTGACATGCAAAATGTCCTTGGTTTCTCCTCTGTGCTGTCATGACCAGGGTTCTAGACTCCTTCCACCAATCAGCTGTCGTCCTTCATCTGTCTTGCTGATGCGGTTCTGATTTGACTACACATCTGTACATGGTTTTATGGGAGTCTTCTTTCTCCTTGCATGCATGCACATATTAGAATTTCATTTGACATCAATAGTTACAGGGATTGTAAAGTGGTCCAAAGACGGGCTTTCTAAAAATAGACTGGATTTGAGCGGTTTGCTGTATCGGACATATTTTTATTTATTTATTTGGGGAATTTTATTTTATATGTATGGTGTATGCCTGCATGTATGTCTGTGCACTTTCTGCATGCCGTGCCCACGGAGGCCAGACGAGGCGATCATGTCCCCCGAGACTAAAGTTACAGATGGTTGTTAGTGAAGATGTGGTTGCTGGGAACTGAACCCAGGTCCGCTACAAAGCAACAAGTGCTCTTAACTTCTGAGCCATCTCTTCAGCCCACCCCCCTTTTTGAGATAGCATCTTGCTCTGGAGCCCTAATTGGTCTGGGATTTAGTATGCAATCCTACTAGGCTGACCTTGAAGCTTGCCGCAATCTCCCTGCCTCTGCTTTCTGAACGCTAGGATTACAGGTGAGTATCACCATACCTGGCTGGAAAGTGTTTTGTTTTGAGACATGGTTTTAGGTATCCCAGGCTGGATTTGAACCCAGTACACAGACAAGGATGACTTTGAATTGGTCCTCCTGTATCTACCTCTTGAGTCTTGGTGAGTGTGCCATTACACCAGCTTTTTGCAGTGTTGGGGATCAAACTTGGGTCTTCATGCATGCTAGGTAAGTACTTTATCAACTGAACTATGTCCCCAACCTTGGAAAGTGTTTCAAAATGACCTTCCTGGCTTTGATCCATTTAATAAAGCCTACTAGAGAACTTAATCAGATCTTTATTAACTTGCAGGAGGCAGTTTCCCCATTTGGCTGCCAACGACCTCATCATGAAAATAGGGGTATGAATTTGATGTTCTTTGAACTGTTCATGATTTGCTCTTTCTTGGGCACACAGGTATTGTCCAATACTAAAGGACAACCTCCTAGCTCCATTGTCCATAGACACATGTTTGGTGGTGCAAGGCTAGGTCCTCCTCCACCTGTACACAGGTAAGGAACTGGGTTAGGCAATGGGGTAAGGTTTTGGGGTGCAGAGAAGGGAAAATCCTCTGAGTTCTGACTACAAGACATCGCCAATGGTAGGACTATTCTTAGTTCCCTCCTCCGAGCCAAGCTAACTTGGAAATTAGGGACAGCAGACAAAGGAAGGATTCTAAACAGTATTGTCTTTCTCGCACTTTCTTTTTGGATATCGGTGCCAAGATGGGAGGCATTCTTTACAGTAGCTTCTTCTGCTTGTACTCATGTTGGAGAAAAATCTCTTCTACCTAATGGCATTATGGGAGATGAGAGAAGTCTCCGGTCGGTCGTGTGAGGAAGGGGAGGGTCAGCTGTGCCTCGGCAGTGTCCTGTGGCCTCACACCCAGGGGAGCCGAGTCTGGTTTAGATTCCTCCGTTCATCATGGTTCCCTCTACCCACACTATGATCTAGCAAATCCACCCTAAAGAAAACACATTGTTTTTCAGTCCGCTTTCAAAAGACCACTTCCTGCTACTTCATGTGACACAGGAGCAGAGATACTGCTTTGTCTCAGCGTCCCCTCAAGGGTCCATTCCCAGAGGATGCATGCATTCCCTGAGGAGGGTTTTTTGTATGTTTGTTTTGTTTTTGCTTCAGAGTTTCATCGTCTCTGTCACCTCCACAGCCAACTCTGTCCCTTCCTCCTTTCATCCCCTCCCTCCTCCCATCCTCTGCCGGTAATCCCCAGGTCGTACAGCTTTTGCACTGCCCTGGCCCTCATCTAATCTCTGAAGAGCAGACTCTATTGTTACCTTCTGTCTCAGACAAGCTGGATTTGTGTTGATGGGATGACCTTTAGGCCGCCAAGGACCTGCTAACCTCTTGGGGAGGTTAGTTTTTGTAGCGATCCGGAGCCCTGTCTCCTGGGACCTGTATCAGCCTATTGTCCATCATGTTTGAGCTTCTTTTTTAAGAAGGGACATGGAAGGGCAGCCCACACCACAACCAACTGTGAGCACATCTCTGTTCTGGAGGCTTTTCTTTCCCCTGCCCCTCCTATCCACCTCGGAAGAGCAGGGAGCAGAGGCGTGTGTGCAAACCCTATTACTACCCCATCCGTTAAAGAATATTCCTAGAGGGGCTGGATTGCTGCCAGAAGGGCAAACCATCCCATGGTATGTCATGTTTATTATATTGTAACAATATGCCTGACATCTGCATATCATTATCATATCATATTGGTATTCATAAGCATTAGCAAGAGAAGCCACAGATGGGGTGCCTTAAACAATAGTCTGCCTCAGTTCTGGAGGCTGGAAGTCCAAGATCACGGTATCAGTAGGTTTGGTTTCTTGTGGGCCTCTTTCTCTGTTTGATGGTTAATCTTGACCGTCAACTTGACTGGATCTGGAATCAACTGAAAGACACACCCCTGGACAGACCTGGGGGTGGGGCATTGAGGTGGTAAGCCCCAACCCCAGACAGGGGCAGCGTCTTCCGGCAGCACCCAGATACAGGAAGGGGTTCGAGGGAAAAGCCATGCTGTTTGCTGGTCTGTCCTTGCATGTCCTCATTGCGGCTGCTCCCACCCCCCACTGCTGTCAGAATTCAGCTTCTTCAGCCTTCCGGTGGGGACTGAAGGAATCCCTCAGGCCTTCAGACTAGATGGGAACTGCTGAGGCATCCAGTCTGTCCACTGAAGAGCTACTGGGTTCTCAGCCTCTCCAGTGTGCAGAATACCATGGTTAGAATACCCAGACCACATCATGTAAGCCAGTCTAATAAATCTTTGGTAGTATATAGTCATCCACCAATCCTGTCCTTCTGAAGAACTCTTTTACATCCTGCTTTGCTGATGGCCATCTTCTCCGCTCTATTATTCTCACATTGTCAATGTGCACATCCCTGATGGATTTTTATTTTGGGGGTATGTGTGTGTGTTCATGTATGCTTGGATATGTGTGAACACCTCTCTCTCTCTCTCTCTCTCTCTCTCTCTCTCTCTCT
>CABHPR010155563.1:16373-29379 GCA_902168415.1 Peromyscus melanophrys | reverse complement strand
CCTCCCTCCCTCCCTCCCTCCCTCCCCTTCCTTCCTTCCTTCCTTCCCCCTTCCTTCCTTCCCGTCTTTCTTTCTTTCTAAGGTTTACTTTACCCGTGTGCATGCACATGGGCACCAGCCACCTGTGTGGGTGATTACAGAAGTCAGAGGAAGGTATTGGATCCCTTAGAGCTGGAGTTATAGGCAGTTGTGAGCCACCTAATGTGGATACTGGGAACTGAACCCAGGCCCTCCGGAAGAGCAGTATGTATTCTTACCCTCTGAGCCATCTCTCCAGCGTTTCTTTCTGAGTGGACGTTCTTATTTGTCTGATTCCGGTCCACATGGCTTAGAGGAAAAACTAAAGTGGTTATTTCTTGAGGAAAGAGATGGTAAGAGGATGTCACTTTCTATCTTCTGCAGCTGTTGCATACCCGACACTGGGTAACACAGAGAGTATTGAACTCAACAGTCGTAGAGGCTGGGAAGTCCAAGAGGATGGCACCAGAATCTTCCCAGATTTTGGTGAGGGCCTCAAACCACTTCAACTTGTGGCCTCAGAAAGCTGAAGGGCAAGTAGGGTCATTCCAAAGAGAGAAAGGGAAGCTGAACTACCACACTAGATAACCTGTTCCCACAAGAAAAGCGTCCCCGCTAAAACCTCTCGCCTTCCCAAGTGGTTCTACCGAGGAATTAGGGAAGGGGCACAGACTGAAACCACAGCATTCTGGAATACAAAATACAAGCAGATGTCTATAACTGGAGAAATGAAAGTGTCTAAGGATTAATTGCACTTTTTTTGAGATCAGATAAACTAGTCTGGTTGTTTTGGATGTGTCTGGTTATTTCCTCTTATTTGGGGCAATGTAACCAAATGGCAATTGGATGTGGCGTATTTGTTCCAGGTTTAAATTAGGGAAAAATATGGGGTATCATTGAGCGTGACGTGTTGAACTAGCTCTTCCATGGAATCTAGGCTCTGGGGAGACAGCCTCCATTCAGATCCTAGCTCTTCAACTTACTGTTGTAACTTGTGATCCGTGAAAGCATCTACCTCAAGAGATTATTCTAAAGACACCTGCCTCATAAGATTATTGGAACCTGAGTTAATCCGTATGAGTTCTGGGACTCGTCCTCGGGATGGCCAAAGCACTAGACACATTTGGCCTTGGTAGGTAGTTAATGAGTCTAAATGGCCTCTTAATTACCATCGCTATAAAGAACTTTCTGTGGTCAAAAAGAAGTTGAGGAAGCAGACTATTCTCCCCTAAGCCTTCTCTATGCACATGTGTGTTGTGAACACCCGGGGAGAGCTTACTAACAATTGACCATCGAAAGCTTTTTTTCCATTATCAGTGATCACACCATGTGCAGGGATGCCAGGGTACTCAACCTCTCGCTCTGCAGGCAAAGGAATTGTTGACTGTGTGCCTGCCCCCATGACAGTAATTCCAAGCACGGCTAACGTAATTGCCATCGGTTAACATAGAGCACTCACGGGTCTCACTAAAAACTCCTGTTTTCTTTCATTTTATGATTACTCTTGTGTTTTGCTGTGTAAACCTGGAGCCTAGAACTCACTACCTAGACCAGGCTGACCTTAAACTTGATTGTAATCCTCCTGCCTCTGTCTCCCAGGTCCCGGAATCACAGGTCTGTGCTACCATCCCTGGCAACAGTCCTTTTTCTAAAACAGCCGTTTGTCTGAATACTGTAGGGTTAAAACACAGATACCGGAATCGGGCACACCCGGGGTTGCTTCTGAAACAGATCATTCAGAATCTGTTAGCTTCTGTGTCTTCAGAGGTAAATGGGGGTAATGGGGTTATTAACCTCTTAGGTTTGTCTTTCAGATTAAATCTGCTTAGCTTATCATCAGCGCCACTTGTTATTAGTGATGTCTTTGTCCCAATAACGAGGCTAATTTTTGTCACCAAATAGTGAAGTTGTTACTGTGTTTCCAACTGTGTCCACATATCCGTGTGCCCAATTTTGTTGTTTGAAAACAACACACAGGGTACAGCTTCTCTACTAGTCCTGCAGTGACGAAGAAAATTCCAATGCTGAGGTACATACAACTTTCTGGCTTGTTTGCCTGTCTGTTGGCTCATTTATTTGTTCGTCTGTTTTTTGTTGGTTAGTTAGTTAGTTAGTTAGTTAGTTTGTTTGTTTGTTTGTTTTTCAGACAAGACTTGCTATGTTGCCCAGGTTAGCCTGAAATGATGATCATCTTGCCTCTGTTTCCCAAGTTCTGGGATTACAGATGAGAGCTAGTTTTGGATGACTTCCTTGGGTGTGTATGTGCGTGTGCTTGCTCATCTATGTGGGTGCCAGGCTCATGTGTGGAGGTCAGCAGATAATCTTAAGTATCGTTTCTCAGTCACCTTCCGCCATGCAGGGGAAGGCTAGCAATCCCTTCGGCTTCCAGGGATCTGCCTGTCTCCACCTCCCACCTCACCTTTGCGGGAATGACTGTGCACTTTACCATGCCCGGCCTCTCGTGTGAGTTCTGTGGCTCCAAACTCAATTCCTCACACTCACAAGACAAGGGCTTTCTGGAGCCACCTCCCCAGCTTTGACTTATTTTCTCTTTTGCAAGTATGTCTGTGCGTGGGGTGCATGCATGTGCGTAAGCACTAGTGAATGCGGGTGCGTGTACATGTGTATGCACTTGGAAGCCCCAGGTTGACATCATGTGTCTTTCTCCATAGCCCATCCCTTCACAGAGTCAGTGTCTCTCTCCCTGAACCTGGAGCTCACTAATTTGGTTAGTGTGATGGTTATTTTTTGGCTGTCAACCTGACTTCATCCAGAATTAACCAAAAAGCAAGCGGCTGGGCACACCTGTGAGGGATTTTTTTCCCCTTAATTACATTATTTCAACTGGGAAGACCTACTTTTTTTTTCTTTTTTTATGTGCACTGGTGCTTTGCCTGCATGAGGGTGTCAGGTACCCTGGAACTGGAGTTACAGGCAGTTGTGAGCTGCCATGTGGGTGCTGGGAATTAAACCTGGGTCCTGTGGAAGAACAGCCAGTGCTCTTAACCACTGAGCCATCTTCCCAGCCCTGGGAAGACCCGATTTTAAGAGGGATCTTTTGAAGTGGGAAGATCCTTCTTTACTCTGCTCCACACCTTCTGCTGGCAGCCTACACAATGGACACGGAAGAAGGAAGCTTGCTTTTGCCTGCTTGCTCTCACCCTTTCTGGCAAGTCCGTTCCTTCGATGATGGCATTAGAGCCTACTTCTTCCGGATTCTGGCATGTACTGAAGACCAGCTGAGACATCCAACCTCATGGACTGAACAGTTACTGAATTCTTGGACTTTCTGTTGGTTGACAGCCATTGTTGAACGAGCTGGACCACAACCTCCATCCTTTACTGACATCGGAACCCAGCTCCAGGGACTGAAGACCAGCAGCTCTCCAGGAATCCTCCAAGCCTTCAGTGGCCAAACTGGGACTATTGAGGCATGCAGTTCTCTGGACTGAGCAGCTCCTTGACATCTCCAGTGTTCAGATGACCAGTGTTTGACTGCTCAGCTCCTATCATGGAGTAATCAGTATGTTCCTGAAGGCGACAGTTAGCTAGCCAGCTTGGTTGCGTTAGGGATACCCTATCCTCACTGCTTGAGGGCTGAAGTTAGACTGCCTGTTGGCCCAGCTTTTGTGTGGGTGCTGGAGAACTGAATTCTGGTCTTTACACTTGTGTGGCAAGTGCTGCATCCACTGAGACATTTCTCCAGGCCCTGGCTTTCTCAAAAGCTAATCTGTGCTTACTGTAGACCAAACCACACTGCCTCACCATCAACGGCTCATTTAAATCCTGACTGTGAGTTGAGTCCTTTTACACCTGATTCCCAGGTGGGGAATTAAGGCTTACGGAGGGGACGTGCTACTATTTTCCCCAATATCTCTTAGCTAATTAATAATAAAGTCAAGAATCAAACCCACCTATGTCTGACGCCAACATTTTTAGAAACACCATAACTTAAAAATAATATTAAACCACATTTTAAATGGAAATTAGTAGTGGCTCATAGAACTCGTCTCTGGTCCAGTTTCTGCAAACATCTTTTAATGTAAAAAATCCTTAGCTTGCATAGTTAGGGACTGATGGATGAAGATGTGGTATTATGTAGAAAATTGAATAGACAACGCAGGACCCCATCTCTTAATTGGATGATTATTTATGGACACTGGCTAATAGATTGGCTTTCTGTGTGATCTGTGTGCATCCGCCATGGCTATTACTGTCACTACAGGTAGGTGAGGACACTGACAGGAGAAAGTCTAGTCACCTGTATTAATTGATCTCTCCATCCCGATGTTTCTGGATGGAAAATTGACTGCACAGCCAGCAGCTCCCTGGACTGAGGCAGAGCAAGTTCTGTCAGGGAGAGAAAAATCCATATTAATGATATGCTATAAAACACTTTTTGTTAGGTACATATATTCCTTTACTTTCGTTTCCCAAGAATAGCTCAGCTGTCAAAGCATTTCCAAGATTTCCATGGATTCGGCAAATACTGTGCGATCGAATTATTGCCCTGAGAGAAGCTACAATTAAAACACATTAATCACTGTAACAAAAGATCCTTATTGAGGCTGACAAAGATGGTGAAATCTGATGAATAATTAGTCTGGTTAATCTTTTTAAAGTGAATTAAACTGCTAACAAGTTAAATCACTGTGATTTTTCAAAATAAGCCTCTAGGGTGAGCAGAGACTGGGGATATTATCCTCATTTTA
The DNA here is from genome assembly GCA_902168415.1 of Peromyscus melanophrys. Classification (NCBI taxonomy): domain Eukaryota; kingdom Metazoa; phylum Chordata; class Mammalia; order Rodentia; family Cricetidae; genus Peromyscus; species Peromyscus melanophrys. The sequence continues at coordinate 24,649 of CABHPR010155563.1, read as the reverse complement.
CAACGATGTTTTCTTTCTTTTTCATCTCTGGTGCACTGGAGGGCCTGTGGTTGGAGCAGTGGGGCTCTGTGAGCCAGCTGGGGGGACATGGCTGGCCAAGGGGTGAGGGCAAACTCCAGCCTTTTTCCACAGTGATTTCCCAACATGTTTAAGAGACTCATACAGTGTCTGGAAGAGGAATTAGGAATGACCTCCATATCTGTCCCGGAACTAATGTGGTACCCTCTCACCAGCCATTGGCAATAACCCCAAACGGATCCACCATGGGGTTCTGATGCCTTTTCCAATCAGCCACCACTCTCAGGTCCATCTCGAGTTCATTTCCTCTTATTTTTATCCTTCTCTCCGGTTGGGTGGTTTATTTTTCCAGACCTCACCCCTCTTTTTACATGTCAACTGTTGAGAAAGAGATTTTTTCCCCATGTTTTCAATAAAATGAGAGGCGGAAACTGACTGACCACAGAAGTGGATGGAAAGAGAGGACAGTCATTTGGGCTGAAGGCTGCTGTTGTTTTGTTTGTTTGTTTGTTTGTTGTTTTAAGGTTTATTTTATTTTTACCTATTGTGTACACGTGGGTTTGGGTGTATGCAAAGTACAGCTGCCAGTGGAGGCCAAAAGAGGAAGTTGGATGCTCTGAAGCTGGTGTTCCAGGCAATTGTGAGCTGCCTGATGTGGATGCTGGGAGCTCATCTGCAAGAGCATCATGTGCTCTTAACCACTGAGCCATCCCTCCGGCCCTCCTTTGTCTGGACCTCTACGACTTTGGGGAGCCAGAACGGGTATTCTGAGGGAGTGTCTAGATCCTCCTTCAGTGATGGAGAGTTTATTCCCCCGGCTGCTGGAGGTGGCTGCTAGTCACTAGGGGAATTGCCCTGAATGAAGAAAACTCTCCCACTTAAGATCACTTGTCCTCTAGGAGCAGTTAGAGTGATGTGAGAGCCTAATATGGGGCAACTTTGTTGGGACGATTCTGCAGGGTCACTCCGGTGACCAGACTCCTCTGTGGTGTCAGAGAAGCCTTTATTGGGAGGACATTACAACTCCACTTCCCCCAGCTGCCTAACCTGAATTTCTTCTTCTCTTTTCCATAGATAGTGCTCACGGACACAATGCCCAATAGACCCACTGACTGCTGTGCTCGAGCTTAGAACCTACATCTGGTGGCCCCAACCTGTGACAGGAGAAGTGTCACTTCCGAAGAAGTCTCTGATGGCTAGGGGTCCCATCTCAGCAGGTGGGAAAAGATTCCCATCTCAGCTGTTGCTGCTCCTAGCCCTACACTGTTCTAATAGCAAGTGTGCTCCTGCTCTCAGAGGCCATGAGAGACCTATACAGTCATTTTGTTGTTCTTGTTGCTTTGTTTTTTGAGATGGTGTGGTAATGTGAATAGGGAATGGCCTCCTAGACTCATGTGTTTGAAGACTGGGTCCACAGGGAGTGCACTTCTAGGAGCTGTGGCTTTGTTGGAGGAGGTGCGTCACTAGGGGGTGGGCTTTGAAGACTCAGAAGCTCAAGCCTGGCCAGTGTGTCACTGTCACTTCCTGCTGCCTGAGGATCCAGATGTAGAACTCTCAGCTACTGTTCCAGCACCATGCTGAAACTGTAAGGCAGCCTCAATCAAATGCTTTCCTTTATAAGAGTTACCATGGTCATGGTGTCTCTCACTGCGATAGAAACTGCAACTAAGACAAACAGGGTTTTACTTCCCAGCCCTGACTATCCTGGAACTCTCTATGTAGACCAGGCTGGTCTCAAACTCAGAGATCTGGCTGCCTCTGCCTCCCGAGTGCTGGGATCAAAGGTGTGCGCCACCACTGCCCAATGATAGACAGTCACTAAAGAGAGGGGTAGAAGCTACCTGGAAGTGGTACATCAGTTTGCAGTGACGCTGAGTCCTGGCTAAGAGAAGTTAATGCCACCCCACCTCGCACATTCCTTTCACGATCATTTTTTATAACTGACCATTTACTAATTACTAAATGTGTTTACCTGAAAGTCCTATATTGAAACCTAGAATCTTTACGATGGAATTAGGAGGCAAGGCAGAGAGAAATAATTAGATAGGTTGAAGGAAAGCTGTAAGGAGAAGACTAGTGACCGTATGGACGAAGTTGAAGGACTGGAAGGAGGTCGGGTTTGGGCTGAGGTGGAAGAAATGATGAGCTCCGTCTTGGCTCTGCCGTGAGGCATTCAAGCAGAAATATCTACCAGGCCAGCCCAGATCTTAGAGTGGATCTTTCAACCAGAGAAACATTCATTGGCTCAACGATGATTGCTTTTGCACCTGCTATATTATCAATCACCCATTTTCCTACTGGTGATTCAACAGTGAATAAAAAAACAGAGTTCCTTACTCCACTGACAAACAAAAAAAATGTTACATGAGGTAGTGATAGAAAAATACAACACAGAGGATAGGGAGAGTTAATGAGAGACAGATCTGGGACTTAAATTTAGATTGAGTGCTGTGGTAGTTTGAATGTAATTGGCCCCCATAATCTCATAGGGAGTGGCACTATTAGGAGGTGTGGCCTTGTTAGAGGAAGTTCATCACTATGAGGGCGGGCTTTGAGGATTCCTATGCTCAGGATATCTCCCAGTGAGTCAGTTGACTTCCTGTTGACTGCAAGGTGTAGGATTCTCAGCTATTTCCAGCACCATGTCTGCCTGCACGCCATCATGCTCCCTGCCATGATGATAGTGGACTGAACCTCTGAAACTGTAAGCCAGCCACCACAATTAAAAATGTTTTCTTTATACAAGTTGCTGTTGTCATGGCATCTCTTCACAAAAATAGAAACCTAACTAAGACAAGTGCCATGGCTGTAGGAATTATGGATAAACTCAGCTTCACAGGCCCCTTAAGCAATATCAGGATCTAGCCTCTAACAATATGGTTCAGACTATCTACACTCATCTGTCTACTCCCCTCTTCCAGATCGTGAGAAGTGCATGGTGCTTGCTAAACATACGTCACTTCCTGGGCTCCTCCCTCTGTACAGTCAGTCTCTGGGGAGCATCTTAGGCATCAATCACATGTCAGTGTGTGCCTTATGGGATTCTTGTCAACAGGGAGGTTCAGGAATGCCAGTCCTTTCCTTTGCCTTAAAAGGGCAGCTCAACAGTAGATGAATTATGCATTTATGTATGTATGTATTGATTTTTGATACAATGTCTTATATATCCCAGGCTGGCTTGTAACTCGCTATGTAATCAAGGATGGCCTTGAACTTCTGATCCACCTGAATACTCCCAAGTGCTGAGATTACAGCTATGTGCGACCATGACTTGTTTTAAGACTGGTAATTTGGCTGGGCAGCAGTGGTGTAAACCTTTAATCCCAGCACTTGGGAGGCAGAGCCAGGTGGATCTCTGTGAGTTCGAGGCCAGCCTGGTCTACAGAGCGAGATCCAGGACAGGCACCAAAACTACACAGAGAAACCCTGTCTCAATTAAAAAAAAAAAAAAAAGAAAAAGACTGGTAATTACTAATTGGCTTAAGAGCATGTGACTTGTATTAGGGGATAGACCAATGCTATATATCAATCACCCTATGTGTCAACATTAATTTTGGATGAGGCAAAAATTTAAATATAAAACACAAATTCATAAAAGGCCAGAGAAAAAATTGTAGGTGAACTTAAAAATGATAATCTTATACAAGGAAAGTGCTTTCTAAGATAGAAAACATAACAACAGACAATATTGGGAAGTGTGATATGTGGTTGAGTATCACAAATTTCACATTAGCCCAATTTTATCACTAATCTCTAAATAAATAGATGCTTTGTGAAAACTAATTTAGGATGTTCAATTATATAGCATGTATATTCAGTTACATAGTATGTATGAGGACTCAGTTATATAGTATGTATATGCATTCACTTATACAGTGTGTATATGGATTCAGTTATATAGTATGTATAAGCATTCACTTATATAGTGTGTATATGGATTCAGTTATATTATACATATGTATATTCATTTACATGGTATGCATGTGGATTCAACTGTATGCATTTATCTCAAAAGAAAGTGTGTAACAGTTTGGAACCCATCTCCACAACCTTCATCTCCTTCATATGATACTTTGTGGCTCTGTGCGTTTTCTCCTGCATATTCTAATGGAAGGAGTGATCATCCGAAAGTACAAAGTACCTACATCGTTTGCTAGTAGACTTAAAATAATAATAAAAGCATGTGGCTATAAAGTCTAAAGGATACAGTTTTAACATTGCATTTATTTATTTGCGTGTGTGTGCAAGTGTGTGAATGTGTGTGTGTGTGTGTGTGTGTGTGTGTGTGTGAAGGGTGCACAGATCAAAAAAGCAGACATGCAAATGTGTCACACCACATATGTGGAGACCAGAGGACAATTGTTAGGAGTCAGTTCTCGACTTCTACCATGTGGATCTCAGGGACTGAGCACATGTCGTCAGGCTTGGTGGCAACTGAATTCACCTGCTGAGCCATCTTGCTAGCCTAAGAAATGTAATTTTAGACACAAAAGTTCCAAACAAGAAAGGTTTGAGCTGGATGCAGTGGCACGTACTTTTAATCCCAGCACTTGGGAGGCAAAAGTAGAAGGATCTCTCAGCTCTAGGCCGGCTTGGTCTACATAGCCAGTTCCAGGGCAATCAAGACCACACAGACAGATGTTATCTCAAAAAATAAACAAACAAAAGAAATGTTTGGGAGTTTCTAGCAGTGTTCATGGCAGGGAGGAGCACATGAAAAGTTTCTGGAACTGATGATCATGTAGAATTTTTATGAATCTCTATTAAATTCATCCTTTTTTAAATTTTTATATTTGTTTATTCGTGTGTGTGTGTGTGTGTGTGTGTGTGTGTGTGTGTGTGTGTGTGTGAATGTCAAATGAGTGCAATGCCCATGGAGGCCAGAAGAGGGCACTGGATCTGAAGCAGGAGTTAGAGACAGTTGGGAGCTGCCTAACATGGTGCTGAGATCCAAATTCCAGTGTTCTGGAGGAGCAGGAAGTGCCCTTAACTGCTGAACTCACACTCCAGCCCCTGATCTTTGATTTAAAGACTTCTTCTCTTTGCATATTCATTGCTTCTAACAAAAAAAGCTTTTCAAAATCGGAATGAATAGAAGTTCACTTTTATTAGCTATGGGTGACGGTGAATCTGGAAACCTGGCTACACTGATTGTTGGGTGGAAGTTTGCAAAGACAACCAGCTTTTGTCCGGTCCGTGACAAGTATATAGGAATCACATCTCAACAGTGGCTGTGGTGTCACTAAGCATCCAGCCACAGATCAAAAAGGAGACATCTTTCCTTCCTTTTAAAAAATACATATATTGGGGCTGGTGAGATGGCTCAGTGGGCAGGGCACTTGCCCCCAAGCCCGACAACCTGAGTTTGATTCCATGTGGTTGTCCTCTGACCTCCACGTGTGCACCAGGGGTTGTGTACAGCCTCCCTACACACACAAGTAAACAAACAAACAAACGTAAACTTCTAAAATACATTTATGGATTTATGTCTTCTTTCTCCTCATCCTCTTCTTCCTCCTCCTTTTCTTTTTCTCCTTCCTTCCTTCCTTCCTTCCTTCTTTCTTTCTTTTTTTTTTTTTTGTTGTTGTTTTTTCAAGACAGGATTTCTCTGTGTAACAACCCTGGCTGTCCTGTCTTAGAAGTTGCTTTGTAGATCAGACTGGCCTCAAACTCACAGAGATCTGTCTGCCTCTGCCTCCTAAGCACTGGGATTAAAGGCATGTGCCACCATGCCTGGTTAGCAAGAAGTTTCTAAATAGAAATTTTTCTATGAGAAATTCCTGCAAGAGACTTGTAAGAACCGAAAATCAGTTTTAATTTTCCATTCTCTTGATTCCTGCAGTCTCCACTTTTCTCTACTCTCTGGTATCAGAGAGGTCCCAAAGGAAGTGGGTGTAAAGTTGAAGGAAGGAAAGTCCATTGGAGATGCCTGAAAGCAAACTGAGTATCAGAAGAGAAGAAGGCTTGGAGCAAAAGAGGACAGGTGTGGAAAATGGCCTCAATCCTGAAAAACACCCACATGGAGCGAGCAGTTCCCACCCACACTCACAGCTCTGCCAGATGAGAAGCTCTTAGGACAGCAGGAGTGAAGGGACATCAAACTAGAGATTCAACGGTTAAAGAAAACCCAGAGGAAAGGAAATAAAATATTTGCTCTCAGTAAGGAAAACAGCCTTCAGTTCTGAGGACTTGGGGCTTCCAAGGTGAGCAGGTAATAGAATAGCCTAGGCTAGGCATTCCACCCGAGAGATGTCCAAGGATTTTGTCCTTAGCATTTTCCCAGGAGGATTCAAACAAAGTCACAGGTGCTCATATTCCTAGAAGCCCTTGAGCCATTTGTGTTCAAGGATAATGTCTCGTACACAGGATGACTCACAGGGGACCCTGAACAGTACCACAGCTCAGACCGTCAGAATCACCTGTGGGATAGAATATGACACGATACAAATGTCCTAGGAATGTCCGGCACGGGCTGGGTTGGCTTTCCCAGCAGAGAAGCACAGCCTTCCACACACAGAATCGCGGTACTGATGAAAAGGTATGTGCTAAGGCAGACAAAGATTCCCTGCATTGCCGCAGGACTGAGAACTTGCATGTCAGGCTGAAGCCTGATACAAATTAAACAAATGAGAAACAAATCCTTCTGGAGGGAGCTTATAATGGAGACACTGACGGGATATAATTAGGATCCGGATTTTGATCACTACCTTCTATTGAAGACACCTCCGGTCTACAGCCGTTATGTAAAGTACCTGTGCACTGTTGTCAAGGCACGTTAGGAAGGCATGGGGCAAAGTTAATTTTTAAGACCCTCAAAAACCACGGCAATGATTAGATGAGGGAGTCAGCAGAGCATCTTCTTCGCTACAAAGGAATTCACAAACGGAGGAGAGAAGAGGGTTACGGATGGACATCTACGCCATCCCTATCTGTTTCTCCTTCACTTCAGGAAAGTTCTCAGCCTTCAAGGTCTGTGCTGAAGGTCTCATTGAAGGACTGGTGTGCAGGTGGAGAGCGATACCTGAAATGTTTTCTTTACAAATAAAGCAAGTCACAGAGCTTCTCCGGAGGAGTTTGCCACTGTCGCAAACAAGATAATCCAAATTCAAAGCGAGGCTATGCATGGGAGGTACCACCAAGTCTCTCCTTCCGTTGGCAAGTTAGGAAAACAAAGGCCTTAAAAGATGGGTAACATCTTCAGGAAGAAACAAATGTGTGGCATGATTAGAGCTTGCCATGTAGAGGGGTGTGGGGAGCGCAGGATGAAAACCCCTGATGCCTGACGGGGACAAACCACTAGATGAAAGAAGTATGACTTCCAATGAGCAAGGGGCCAGTCTGACAGCAGGACCATGGAAGTATCTGAAGACTGCTTCATCAGAGATGCAGAAAGCCCAAAGCTGGAGGACTCGGAGCCCAATCAGAAACTGGTCCTCCCAGAGCTGTGTTAACGTCCCCAGTGGCAGCAAGGCTGGTGATGCCCCCTAGCAGAACACCTCACTACCACTTTAAGGAGATGTGTTACAACCTTAAATCCATTTACAGGCTTCCTTGCGTTCTTCCCTGTGACTCCTTTCATGAATACTCCGCCCTGGCTCTGGCCCTGAGGTGTCACGTAGGCTGAAATTTAAGTTTTGACTTTTATTCTATTTTGTTTTAAAATGTTATAAAAAGGGGCTGGAAAGATATCTTAGTGGTTAGGAGCACTGGCTGCTCTTGCAGAGGGCCCAGGTTCAATTCCCAGCACCCACATAAGCTGCTCACACTGGTCTGTAACTCCAGTTCCGGGGCATCTGACCCCGTCTTTTGGTCTCGTCCAGGAGCCAGGCATGCAAGTGTTCCACAGACATAAATGCAGGCAAAACACTCATACACATAAAATATAAGAAATCTTTTTTCAGAGTTAAAATATTTATTTATTTGTTTTGTGTGTGAGTGTGTGTGTTTGTGCGTGAGAGCATGCATGAGTGTTAGTGTGTGACTGTGACTGCGTATGCATGTATGTGAGTGTGAGTGTGTTTATGTGAGTGTGTGTGCATGTGTGTGTGTATGCGAGTGTGTGTGAGTGTGTGTTTGTGCATGAGAGCATGCATGAGTGTTAGTGTGTGACTCTGTGACTGTATATGAGTGTGAGTATGTGTGCATGTGTGTGTGTATGTGAGTGAGTGTGTATGTGTGTGTGTGTGTGTGTGTGTGTGTGTGTGTGTGTGTGAGAGAGAGAGAGAGAGAGAGAGAGAGAGAGAGAGAGAGAGAGAGAG
>CABHPR010155563.1:0-16363 GCA_902168415.1 Peromyscus melanophrys | reverse complement strand
AGAGAGAGAGAGAGAGAGAGAGAGAGAGAGAGAGAGAGAGAGAGAGACTGTGTGTGTGTGCCACAGCATGCACGTGGAAGTCAGAGGACAACTTAGTGGGAGTTCCTTCTCTCCTTCCATGTGTGGGTCCCCAGATTGAACTCAGTTTTCAGGCTCAGCAGCAGGCACTTTTGCCTGCTAAGCCATCTCACCAGCCCTAAGCTAAGCTTTTAAAAGATGTTTACAGATGAGAAATAACAAGGAAACAAACAGACAAACCCAAACCCAAGACCAACCAAACTTTAAAAACACACTGTTAGGATTAGGCAACCAAACCTCTGTGGATTTTTTTTGTCCTTTAACACCTTTGGCCACAGCAGGAAACAAGCTTTGGGTTTCACATCAGTGAGAACTAGCTGGTCTTAAGACGTCCGACATCATAGCAAACTTGGTACCTTCTCATGAGAAACTGAGTTCAGAAGGGCAAAGTGCATTTTTAAACCATCACATCCTCCCCTCCAGCATCCTCAATTTCTGTAAGCAGAGAATTAGTTTAGATTTTCAGAAAGCTTTGAGTGGCGTGTGCGCCTGTGTACACTAAGTCTCCAGAGAGAGAGAAAGGTGAGGCTCCCTCCCCAGTGGAAATCTAAATGAGAAGGGGCCTAGCAGAGAGAGTACATTCCACGGCCCTGGTGCCTGGCCAGCAGGTGGACCGGTGGTGCTGTCCGTGGTACTGACACAACAGAGCTCTGCAGACTTCGCTGTTTCTTTTAACTCTGGGACCACGACGGCGAACTAAAGGTCCGTCCAGCCCAGTACTTACGTTAAAATGGTCAAAGTTGCGAATATTTTATCTTGTTTCTCAAGACTAACTTATTACTTTGATCTCAGAGCAGAACAAATTGTGATTTGAGCATCTCTATACAGAGAGGATTTATAAACACTACAAATTCTCAGTTAATAACAGAATTGTCGCCTGGAAAGACACTGTCTACCTTCATCAGTTTAGGATGCTACAACAAAATGCCAGAGACTAGGTGGCTTATAAACAGCAGAATTTAGTTTTCCTTTTCTTTTCTTTTTTCTTTTCCCTTCCCCTTCTCTTTCTATTTCCCTTTCTTTTCTTTTTGATATGGGGCATTACTTAAGTACCCTAGGATGGCCTCAAATTCATAACCCTCCTATCTCAGCCTCCTGAGTGTCATGATTTTAAAAAATGTGCCATTATGTCTTGTGGAAAAAACTCTGTCCCAGATCTGGAGGCTAAAAGCCAGAGATCAGAGAGCTAGGGTCCAGTAAAGCCCTTGTCTGGGTTGCAGACCGCTGTCTTTCTATGATATTCTCCTATGGTAGAGAAGAAGGCAAGCCCACTCTCTGGATGCCATCTCATGTGTTTGGGCTCTACCTTCAGGACATAGTCACCTCACTTACAGCCCTACTTCAGATACCATCATTATGAGGATACATTTTAATATGCTCTCCAGCCAAGGTCTGGCTACTGGTGTACAATGTCACGGCCCTGGGCACTGGCAAGTGACACATGGCTGTGGAAACATGATTGCTACACAGTCTGTGTCCCCAGACCCTTTAAAATTCCAAGTGCAGTGTGAGGAAATTTCCACTCTTCTCAGCATACTGAATGTCGACACATTTTCCACGACATTCTTTATTTCCTATTATCAGAAAGGGCAGGATTTCTTCTGAAAAAGAAGAAAAAGAAGATGCACAGAATATCGGTTTTAAGTGTTATTTTTGTTCTTGAAAGGGCTTCTCGTCGTCTTTCAAAGAGAGCTTTTTTCCCCTCCAGAGATTTATTTTGATAGAATTAGCTGAGCCTTGTCAGGAAGAACAAAATTTTTGTGAGCTTACCATACTAGTAAAATGCCAAATTATATGCTGTAAGTTTCTTGTTTTATTATATCTGAGTCCAGTCAAAGAGAGAAAAGATTTTGAATCCAGAACTATTAGCATTTGGAGACAAAAGAGAGACTTCACCGACGCTGTTTGCCGGGAGCTGGTTTTCTCAGACCGCGGGCCCTGTCACTCAGGAAACAGGATTCTCACTGCTCTTCAGGACCAGGAAGTTTCACATAGGGTAAAGTCTCTCAGCATCAGACATTGGCCCAGACTCCCCTACCCTCTAAAAAGTTAAAATCTCACAGAAACCATTACATTTAAAAGAGGTAAGATGGCCTAACCATGCCTGGTGGTGCAAGCCTTTAATCCCAGCACTTAGGAGGCAGAGCCAGGTGGATCTCTGGGAGTTGGAGGCCAGTTTTTCTGCATAGTGAGTTCTGAGCAACCAGGGGCCACATAGAAACATAATAATTGGTTGAAAAAAAAAGAAGTAATAAAATAATAAAAGAGGCAACACAATGTAAAGAAAGGAATTTAGTTTGAAAACCATAACCATCTGGATGTGGATTCCAGCATATGTGGATTCCTAGCTCAGCTACTTTGAATAAAATATCTGAAACTTGGAGCTGGAGAGATGGCTCAGAGGTTAAGAGCACTGGCTGCTCTTCCAGAGGACCCTGGTTCAATTCCCAGCACCCACATGGCAGCTTTCAATTGTCCATAACTATAGTTCCAGGGATCTGATGCCCTCACACAGACACACATACAGGCCAAACACCAAACACACATAAAATAAAAAAAAATACCTGAAACTCACTGAAACACAGTTTCCTTCTTTCTAAAGAGAAGGCAGACATCTGCATGGAGGCTGTGACTGTTGTGATGAAAAATTATCTGTGTTGGGGCTGGAGAGATGCTTAGTTGGGAAAATGACTGCTGCACAAGCATGGGACCTGAACTCAGCCCCCCAGCATCTGTGTAATAAGCGAGGTATATACACCTGTAATACACACCTCAGAGCTGAGGATTCCTGGGCTTGCTGGACAATGAGTCTTGTCAATCAGTACTCTTCAAGTCCAGTGGGAGACTCTGTCTCAAAAAAGAAGGTAGAGAAGAACTGAAGAAGACAGAGGACACCAATCTCTGGATATGTGTGCAGGAACACATACACACACATGTGCATGCACACAAGTTATCTATGCTAAGTAACTAATGTATTAGCTCACACAGAGCAAGTTCCATAAATGAAAAGAAGTTACAATGAATGACAAATGGGATTATGTCATCTGAAGGGCCAACTTGGGACACTCAGGGAAGGGTATCTTAAGTAGAAGGAAGCACCCAGAGCTTGCAGGTTGTTGAGATGGAGCAATGAGCAGGGACCACATCAGGCTGTATCCCACACAACCATGGTGTGGTGGTTTGAGTAAGAATGGCCTCCACAGGCTCATAGATCAGATTCGAGTGCTTGGTCACCAGGGAGCAGCACCATTTGAAAGGATTAGAAGGTATGACTTTGCTGGGGTAGATGTGGTCTTGTTGGAGGAAATATGTCACTGGGGGGTGGACATTGAGGTTTCCGAAGCCCAAGCCAGGCCTAGTGTCTCTCTCTCCTTGCTGTCTGCAGATCCTGCATGCCACCCATGCTTCCCACCATGATGATAATGGACTAAACCTCTGAACTGTAAGCCAGCCCCAATTAAACGTTTTCCCTTGTAAGAGTTTTCATGGTCATGGTGTCTCTTCACAGCAATAGAACACTGACTAAGACACGTGGTAACCAAGAATTTTTCTTTTAAGTGTGATGGCAAAGCTATAACACACTTTGACCAGGGGAATACGTTAATTAGGTTTATATTTTAAAATACTACTTAGAAGCTGGACACAGCAGTATATACCTGTAATCCTAGCACCTTGGAAGGTAGAAGCAGGAGGTTCAAGAGTTCAAGATCATCTTCTGCTACAAAATAAGATCAAAACTAGTCTGGCTACATGATAACTGGACTCAATGCTTCTCCCACCTCCACCTCACCCCCTAAAAAGGAAAGAAAATGGGCCTTTGGCTGCTGTGTGCCAAACAGAGTACAGCTGAGCAATTAGGAGGCTCTCCTCTTCTCCAGGTGAGAGCTGACGGGGTGGGAAGGCAATGGCATGGTGGTAAGGAGTGTTTTGCTGTGCACTGTGTCTTCATGGTGGAGTTGACAGAGTGCTGTATTGGAGACATTGTGTGTTCCAGAGAGGAGCACAACAGGTGATATTCAGGTATTGGCTTGGGGCAATTGGGAGAGTGAAAGAGCCGGGAAGAGGCCTGTAGTTGGAGTTTTCCTGTGTCCACCTGGCTCCTGCAGCCACTCAGACCTGAGTAAACACACAGAGACTTATATTACTTATAAACTGTATTGGGCCATGACAGGCTTCTTACTATCTAGTTCTTATATCTTAAATTAACCCATTTCTATTGATCTATAAGTTGCCACGTGGCTTGTGGCTTACCGGTACTTTACATCTTGCTTCTCATGGGGGCGGCAACTGGCAGAGTCTCCTGACTCAGCCTTCCACTTCCCAGCATTCTCCTCTCTGCTTGTCCCGCCTATACTATACTTCCTGCCTGGATACTGGGCAATCAGCATTTTATTTATCAACCAGATCAGAGCAACACATTCACAGCATACAGAGCGATCGATATCCACAGCAGAAGCCATCCAGGCAGGGACTGGAGGTTCTCCCTCGGGGGAGAAGTAAGGTAGAATCGTCATTGTCACCCCCATGAAATGTTGTACAAAGTCACAAGAGCACAGTGGATGAGCAAGGAAGATGGGTGGAGAGAAAAGAAGTGTTCAGAGGTTGGAAAAAGTGGGAACCCCAATAAAAGGAACTCAGAAGGGGTATCCACTCCTGGGTTCGGCTACATGAAGTCCTTTGGTAAACAGAATGGTGGAAACGAATACCTTATTACTATAATCTCCAGAGCGAATGGCAGCTTAAAGAACTTTTTCTCAGGTGTTCCATTGTAAAACTGGTTGCAGAGTTTGCTGGAAAGAGAAGTAGAGTCCGAGAACCCCTCCCTGATTTCCTTTCTCAAGATAGAAAGCAAATAAGAACGCATACGGATGGGGTTCTTTTAACAGAGAGGGGTGACTTAATATGCAGGAGGAAGGAGAGGGGTTTTCAGCCGCAGAGCAGGAGAGCAGAGAAGGAGGTTAGAATCTGAATGTAAATGCAAGGGTCAGCCTTGGACACAATGGCTTGTGAGAGGAAGGATGGCTGGGCACAGATGCAGGGGAGGGTGGAATCATGGGCTCACATATCTTCAGGACATTATTGGAGAGTGGCCCTGTACCCGGGAGAAGGCTAGCGGGTCAGTGTAAGATTTCCCAGCATGGTCTAGGGAACGTTGGGTGTTTTCCGTCTGACTCCCTTCCCACCGACTCTTCCTGTAGTCTCTGTGGTTTCTCTAACCAGGAGCCAGCATGGACATTGCATGCTAATGAGACAGCGCTTGGTCCAAGCTCAGGCACTTGATTCTGAATAATCAATCTGGCACTTTACCAGCAACCACGAGCTTTGGAATGGCTGACAATTAAATAAAAGGCCAAGGCTCTTAACAGTCATCCACACCAGCTCCACTGTTCAGTTTGGCTTCATGGCATGTTAACAAATGGAAGGGTGTGGGAGCTGAGAAAGAACTGGTGAACCTCCCCCTGCCATTACTCCAAACCATAGCTCAGGTAGCAAGACTCCTGAGGCTCAGCTCAGAGGAAAATGGACAAGGGTAAGATGTCATGACAATTCCCACATCACATCCACTGTGTGTGTGTGTGTGTGTGTGTGTGTGTGTGTGTGTGTGTGTGTGTATACAAGGGTAAGATGTCATGACAATTCACACATCACTACCACCGTGTGTGTATGTTTGTGTATGTAGAGTGTGTGTATGTGGTGTGTGTGTGTGTGTGTCTGTCTGTCTGTCTGTCTGTCTGCCTATGCTACAGTGCACATGCCTTGGCCAGAGGACAACCTTCTTGTTGATCCTTGGGTGTGGTCTACCCTTTTTTTTGAGGCTGGGTCTCTCACTGCCCAGAACTTGCAAACTAGCCTGGGCAGTCTGCCAGCAAACCCCAGGAAACCTCTTATCTCTGCCTCCCCAGGGCCAGGATTACATGCATACTATGACCCCTGACTCTTTTGTTCACACCTGGTTTTTTAAATGTGGGTTCTGGGGATCGAACTTAGGTCCTTATACCTGTGCTACAAGTATGTCACTGACTGAGGTATCTCCACGGAGTCCTTTATGGCTCACCTCTTTTTTATTTTTACTTTTTTTGGGTAGAGTTAGGGATTGAACCCAGAGCCTTATGCCCATCAAGCCCCATACCATGAATCGTTTGCCCTCTCACACTCATTTCTAGTGTTAGTGGGACCATCCTGGACCCCTCCCAACCATCCACTCGACTTGGTTTTGTTTGCCTTCTAGCAACCTCATAACTTGTTCTTTTAGTATTTATTTCTCTTTAATATGATATCTATCAGTTTAAGTCCCTCAGACTGTATTACAAAAGTCCTACATTCAGAATAGGAGTCTCTTTCTGGTGATTTTTTTTTTAAAGAAAGCAATAACAGTTTGTCTTAACTCAGATGTGAACACGCCAAACAAAAGCCCCCCTTTGAACGAAGCTTCAGGGCTCTGGCTGACATTGAAAGATGAAGAAGACGAGTCAGCAATCAGTTTTGTGACATCCTGCCGGCACCGCGGAGCTCCGTGAATTCGCGGGGGACGTCGGAGGCACTGACATGGCACAGATCGTTGTGGCAGAAGCAACTGGAAAATGTCCTGAGACTGAAACACAGACAGATTAGCATCACCGGGGCGGACACTAATGACGAGGACTTGGAAACGCTGGAGGCTCAGTCTGCCAGTTAAGACAAGGAACAAACACATTTCCAGTCTCCTAAGACCTTAGATATTTCCAGACTCTGAGGGCAAAATGCAGCCCCGTGGATTCTGCAGCAAGGTTGGGCAGTCCCCCTGTGCTGAGAAGGGAAGTGTTGCCGGATCTGTTATGGGCAGCATAGCCAGGAAGGTTGAACACAGCAATCATGGGACACCTCCCAGAGGTTAAGTCAATAATGACCTGATCTGTAATTCAGTGCAATCAGGCCTTCAGCATCTCCCAGTACCTGGCTTATTTTAATAATACCAGGTGAACCACTCTTTTTTTTTTTTTTCCTTGAATGCTCAGAAGCTCAACAAATGGGTTTTGGGACACGTTTTATGATTTACCCTTGAAAGATAATTAGAATGTCATTTCAATCACTGGCATCTGGATTAAGTCATTTTGTCCCAGCGTGTTTGTTTCTAGGAAACAAACAAATGCTTTGGCAAAAGGAAAATCTCTGAAGGACTGCTCTCCTCCTCAGGAAGGGCCTGCACCTTCCCCACACCAGCTTGATGAGCAGAAATCGATGTGGACTTCCAAGTCGTGGAGATCAACAAAAATATCCGGCCCGAATGAAGGAAGGAAACAGTGAAGGATACAAAACTGCAGAAGGATAGGAACTGACCAAATAGTGAACCCAAAACCCAGAAGGGTTCTAGAGTTTAGTTCGCTCATTCAAATCTGACCAACAATGAATGTGGCGCTGTCCCAGGTCTCATAACCAAGGAGATGTAAAACTGGAACCTGGTTCTCCGGAAGCCCTGACTCATACAGTTGAGAAGGTGTGATGAGCAACATGAAGGGGCATGATGAAATGCTTAAGTGTACCATGTGGCTGTACGCTGAGCTTCAGGAGTTCGGAAATGAGAGAAAGTAATGTTGGCTGGAAGAATTCCTGGGAGGAAGTGTAACAACAGGTCAAACGAGCTCAAATGTATCTTCTGCTGACCTGCGTGCAATTGCCATCATTCTTGCTGGGCCTTTGTGCGAAGGCCGTTCTTTAAAACAATATGCAGAAGTAGTTAAACACATTGGCTTGGAAGCAGCCTACCTGGATTTCAAATGCGGCTTGACCATTTGCTGGAAGGATGATCTTTAGTGATTCGTCCTTTCTGTGTCTCCATTTCTTATAAAAATGGGATTGATGACGGAATCTACTTTATAATGCTATTTCCTTCATAAAACTGAGGACATCTTTATTTTATATGCGGTACAATCTAGTACATGAAGAAATACACTCTATCACAGTCACGGTCAGTCTCCATTTCTATTTTTTATGTCATTGAAAACCCGACATAAACACACACACACACACACACACACACACACACACACACACACACACAAGAATTCAACAGTTAATTCTAAATAATAGTGGGCCTTCCTTGTCTTCTTTAGTACTCAAGTCAGCCTCTGCTGATGGGAAATTAAATGCAAACCCCACAGTGGCATTCATTTACAAGACTAATTTCTGCTTCCAAGTATCAAAATTAACTTTTTCCAACATACTATTTTATTGATTATTTGGGAATTTCATATCATGCACCCTGATCACATTCACTTCCCAGTTCTCATAGGTCCCCCCATCCTTGTGACCTCCCCCTGCCCAAAAAAAAGAAAAAAGAGGGGGAAAAAAGTTCAAGTTGTATTGCCCACATACTCACTGGAGTACCATGGACCCCAACATGGCCTTCAGCGGTAGCATGGACCACAGACATCAAAATGGCTTCAGGTGGCTGCCAAAATTAACTTTGAATGGTGCAAAATCTGTCTTGACTATTAGCCACCAAACATTCAAGTTGAAGAAAGCAAGAACACTATGGAAATAATACTTTCTTTCCTGTAGAATTTAGCTCATAATGCATATGAGCAAGGTCCAAGACATGGGGAGGAGCTCATAATGCATATGAGCAACATCCAAGACATGGTGAGGCTGCAATGCTGCTCTGAGGGCCTGTTCCCAAGGGGATGTACCAGGATGCCTCTCTCTATTGCTTCTGTGAGGCCTACTCTCCATTGGCCATGCTTACTCTGGCCCTTTATAACTCCATGGCAGGCTAGGTTATACTCACCAGAGAATCTTGGCTGAACTCAAGGATAACATTCCTTCTAAAAACATGTTCTCAAGATGTGGAGGCCATTCCCATAGATTGCCTTATGGCTTCTGTGGGAGATCCTTCCCCTGTAGCAAGAGAATTCTGCACCTGGTGATCCCACTCTGCCACTCCAGATACCTCTTTTTCCTGTAAGACCCCACGTGTGTAGTTACTGAACCAGCATTCTCCATGCTTTGGCCAAAATAACCTAGGAACTCTCCATTTGGTCCAATCAAATCCATTGTCATTGTATAATCCACTCTGTAGTCCTCATCTTCATCCTTAGGGTCACAACTTAATAGACACTATATGCCCTGGCCACTCTATCAAACTCTTCTTTTGTGTTAGTCAAACCAACCAATAACATAACCACATCTACAGCCCCACCTGACACCCCACCAAGCTGACCTGAGGGCCAGGCTCCCCAGGTAGCAGCTCACAAGCTCTGGACCAGGGCCAGAGCAGATTCTCAGCCAGGTCCTTGCTGTGGAATAATCCATTGTACACTGTGAAAATATGTCACTCTCATTGTTAATAAAGAGCTGACTGGCCAATAGCTAGGCAGGAAGAGGTTAGGTGGAAGAGCCAGACTGAGAGAATGCTGGGAAGAAGGAGGGTGGAGTCACCAGCCAGATGAGAGGAAGCAGGAGATGAACATGCTGTGCTGAAAAGAGATACCACCATAATAGATCGTAGATAAGAAATATGGGTGAATTTAAGTTGTCAGAGCTAGTTAGTAACAAGCCTAAGCTATCAGCCAAGCATTTACAATTAATAATTAGTCTCTGCGTGGTTATTTAGGGAGTTGGCAGCCCCAACAAAAAACTCCACCTACAGGTCCTAGCACCTTAGAAACCACAGCAGGGTGTATGGGTGTCCCAGTGCTTCGGCAGGCCTATAGTGCTCTTAGGAAAACTAAATGGCATATATAATATGTACTCAGTGAAATTTCAGTGTAGTGTCTCTCCTGGGGAAGTTATCTTGTGGTGATATTTTGTTTGTGCCCTAACAAATAAAACTTACCTGAGGATCAGAGGACAGAGCCAGTCACTATATTAGACATAGAGGCCAGACAGTTGTGGCACACATGCCCTTAATCCTATCACTTGGGAGGCAGAGACCTGTCTGGATCTCTGTGAGTTCAAGGCCACACTGGAAACAGAGCCAGACATGGTGGCACACACCTTTAATCCCAGCACTTGAGATCTCATGTCTTTGCTTGGGAAGGACACATGCCTTTAATCTCAGGAAGTGATGGCAGGAAGCAGAAAGGTATATAAGGCGTGAGGACCAGGAACTAGAAGCTTTTTAGCAGCAGTTCAGCTGAAATCCATTTGGGTGAGGACTCAGAGGCTTTCAGTCTGAGGAAAAAATATCAGCTGAGGAGTTGGTGAGGTGAGGTTGGCTGTGGCTTGTTCTGTTTCAATGATCTTTCTGGCTTCACCCCAATGTCTGGCTCTGGTTTTTTTTTTTTTATTAATAAGACCATTTAGCAATTCATCTTACATTATCTGAAGTATATGTCACGGGATCTGCAGACATTGAGGACAGCCAGTCCTCTAGAGCATGTCTCTATCTGGGGAGACAGTGGTAGTATAGAGCATAGAAGTTCATTGAAAGCTTTGTCTTTGAAAGTCTCATATCTAAGTCCTTTAGTTGGAAGGCCATGTTACTTTGGCTACACTGCATCTTAATTTTTTGCACTATTTCAATGTGGAATATTTTTGGAACATTAAATTCAACTTAATTATTTTGTGTGTGTATGCATATATTCATGTGGGTGCACATGTGTGTGCAAGTATAGATGGATATGCGTGTGTGTGTGTGTGTGTGTGTGTGTGTGTGTGTGTGTGTGTGTGTGTGTATGCATGTAGAGGCTAGAAGACAGTCCTGAGTATTGTACCTCAGAAGCTGCCCATCTTGTTTTTTGAGACCATTTTCTTTCAGTGGCCTGGAACTCACCAAGCAGCTTAGGCTAGATGGCCAATGAATACCAGGGATAGCTACCTATCTCTGCCTCCCCAGAGCTGGCTGTACTAGCCAGGGTTCTCTAAAAAAATATGGAATATATTAGTTTGGTTTAAATGATATGGTCTGGGTAGTCCAACAATGGCTGTCTCACACTAGAGGAGAGCTTGGTTCTCTTTTAATCTTTCACCATTTTCTAAGATATTTTTTTCTGAGACAGGGTCTCTCTGTGGAGCCCTGACTGTCCTGGAACTCACTCTGTAGACCAGGCTGGCCTTGAACTCACAGAGATCCACTTGCCTCTGCCTCCCAAGTGCTGGGATTAAAGGTGTGTGCCACCACTGCTCAGCTCACCGTTTTCAGTATATAATATTTTTTATTTACTATTATTGTGTGTGTGTATGTGTGTACATATGTGTATGTGTGTGTGTGTATGTGCGTGCGTGTGTGTGTATGTGCGTGTGTGTGTGTGTATGTGTGTGTGTGTGTGTGTGTATGTGTGTGTGTGTGTGTGTGTGTGCCACCACTGCCCAGCTCACCATTTTCAGTATATAATATTTTTTATTTACTATTATTGTGTATGTGTGTGTGTGCGCGCATGTGTGTACGTGTGTGTGTACATGTGTGTACATGTGTGTGTGTGTGTCTGTGTGTGTGTGTGTATACAGGCCACAGTGCACATGTGGAGGTCAGAGGATAACTAAGTGGAGTTAGTTCTCCCTTTCCACCTTTATGTGGACGTGGGTTCTTGGGATGGAGCCCACACCCCCAGCTTTCACTTTAAATGCTTTTACCAGCTGAACCGTCTCACCAGCCCTGGGCATTTCATTTTTTAAACCATGATGAAGTTCTAACCAACAAAATGTTTTTAAAATAACACATGAGAATGCAGAGGATTAACAGAAACATTCACACAATCACGCAGAATGAATGCTTATAATTCATGCTTAGAAGCATGACGTTAAAGGAATAAATCTAGCCCGGCGGTGGTGGCGCACACCTTTAATCCCAGCACTCAGGTGGCAGAGCCAGGAGGATCTCTGTGAGTTCAAGGCCAGCCTGGTCTACAGAGGGAGATCCAGGACAGGCACCAAAACCACACAGAGAAACCCTGTCTCAAAAAACAAAAAACAAACAAAACAAAAAGAAAAAGGAATAAATCTAAAGGACAGAGTGATGGTCCTGGGTCAGACTCAACATGGACTAAGTCAGACCCTTTTCTACGATGAACTGCAAAACAATCTCTTAAACCAAAGTCATTTATGAGCGCCAGTAACTGGGATGACGTCATCAGCCCCTTCTCTTTGCTTGGCTCTGATTGAGGTGGTGCCCTCATTCTCTTCGTACAGCAGGGTTTTGAGGGGCGTGGAGTAGGAGCAGGGAGAGCCATCACCAGCAGTTACTGTTTGCATTTTTATGTCTCAAACCCTAAGATTAGACAGCTCTCCTTCCCCACTAGCTGCAGGTAGAAACATCAGATGGATTAGCGTAGTCGGCTTGGTTTGGGTTTTCGGAGCTGCCTCTAGCCAAAAGTTAAAAATTCTCATAGGCTAGGCCTGTGCCACAGGCTCATCTCTGTGACACCGGAAATCAAAAGCATGTCTAAACCAGGCATGGTGATGCTCATCTTTAATTCCAGCACCTGGGAGGCAGAGGCAGGCGGATCTCTGAGTTCGAGGACAGTCTGGTCTACAGAGCAAGTTCTGGAACAGCCAGGGCTACCTAGGGAAACCCTGTCTCTGGGGCGGAGGGCAGTATATTTACAAGCTGGGGAAATGGCTCATTCAGTAAAGTGCTTGTATCGAAAACATGGGGCCCAACAGCCACATAAAAAGCCAGTCAGGGCAGCATCCCTCCATAATCCCAGTGCTACAGAGGCAGAGACAGGCGGATCTGGGGGCCTAGCTGCCAGTCAGTCTTGCAGAACCAGTGAGCTTTAGGTTCAGTGAGAGATCCTGTCTCAAAAAAGAAAACAGAGAGTGACCAGGAAGACACTCACTGTCAACCTCTAGCGTGCATCAAACACGTATGTACAGGTGGACACATACAAATACATACATCTACCATACACAGTATGCCTACGGGAAAATCATCGTACAGCATCAATTACTAAAGACTTCCAAATATGCAACAATAACTGTATGTCTTTCTTCCATAATTAATTCCAAAAGTGTTTTTTTAACATAATTCTACTGAATCACATTCAATTAGAAAAATACCACTTACCCTCCAGTGAGTGGGAGACAATCCAAAGACAGGAACACCTCTTTGACATCCTACTGTGCCCTATAATTGCAGGTGGTTTACAGTCTTCCCATTCAAGCCTGGATGAGGCTCATCAGGACCTAACAGCCTGCATCTAAATTACAGATTGTTCCTACCAAACATGCTTAAGGCATAGAAGTGGAAAGAAAATCAGGTAATCACAATTTAAATCACATTTAAGAATGGCAAAGGTAGAAAATAACCAACAGTCCTGGCCATTTCCTGTTGGAGGGATTACCACGTCCTTTCCAAGCCACCCAGGACTCTCTCTCACTCTCTCTCTCTCTCTCTCTCTCTCTCTCTCTCTCTCTCTCTCTCTCTCTCTCTCCCACTCTCTGTCTCTCTGGTTTCTCTGTGTAACCCTAGCTTGTCCTGGAATTCACCATGTGGACCAGGCTGGCCTCGAACTCAGATATCCGCCTGTCTCTGCCTCCCGAGTACTGGGATTAAAGGCGTGCGCCACCACCGCCTGGCAGGAGTGACTCTCTTGATTATGATATAATGGTTTTACCTGATGAAATGATTTCCTCATCCCTTGTCTTCAGAGGGCTCCAGGATTGCGAGCTTTGTAGACTCTCAAGTCCCTGTTTGCAAGGGTCAGAACTTCTCTGGTAGTACATTTTTCATTTTCTCCTCGGGACTCTAGTCAACTGGCTGATTTGTAGGGTTCACAGGAGGTGGTGACCAATGTCAAGATCTTGTCAAGCTACATCCTCCTAATTAGTCTCAACAGCTTTCAAACAGGGTCTCCCTTTGAAGGAAGCGTCACACAGATAGGTGTGGCAGAGGTGGTTTACCACACATACATCCCAGTTAGGACTGAAGTCCTCATTTTCATAGCAGCTCCGAGGGCTGGAAGCCGGTGGATCTCAGCTGACATTAACTGGGAGCTACCTTAAGCCTTACCTGGCCTATGGTCGTGGTTTGTCCCCGAGAGATCACTGAGACGGTAAGAGACTAGTGACAGATACAAAGACCTGACTGGCTTAGCTGAAGGCAGGTTAGTTCGGAAGGGTCCTCTTGTTAGTTATTATTATGTGGTGCTGTGTTTTTCATTAAGCAGCGCTGTTTACCGTGAGAGAAAAGCCAGGAGGCACAACAAAACCCACCATAAGAGTTTATTAAGAGAAGGAACAGAGGGGCATGTGCTTAGGCCTATGGAAGATTGTGCATGGAGAGAGAGAGGAAGAAGAAGAGGGGGGAGGAGTCTGTGACCCGCTTTTTATGGATGCCCCCCGCCCCAGCACATGAGCATATGGGTTTACGTAGCTACACCAAGCATGCGCACAGTTTACGTGATCACACTGCGTGCAAATTATATGACCACGCAGCACACAGATTACAGATTACGTAGGACATAAGGCCCCGGGATGACTAGGACTCTTGCTTGGCTACTGGACAGTGCATGTACGGTCATGTAGCAACACCTCTCACATCTGAAGCTCTCTGGACTCTGAGGCCTCAGTTGTAAATGAATTCTCATTGGACTTCTCCCTCTGCCCAGTCACGCTTTGCGACGTCCCACAAGCAGTGATCTTGGCATACACTCGGACAGACCTCCTGCCCTCCAAGCTGAAATTCAGTATTTCCCCAGGGAAAGCAACATATGAATTAGTGAGAAATGGCAGTGTGGACCTGTCATGGGATCACAGGATGTTGTCCTAGAGCATGGTGCTTGACAGAGCGGGGATTTGTTACTTTGATCAGAGAAGCGGTATGGAAAAATGACTTGGGAAGAAACAATCTGAAGACGTCTCTCTGTTCTTTGATTTCTCTTGGATGCCAGCTCTAAATCTTGTGATTTTTAACTAAACACAAATTTAGAGTAAAGGCTAAAAATTCATGTGGGACATCTCTTCGAGTTCTGTGTTATCAGACCGTCAGCGATCTGAGAGGGCTGGGGGACACCTGGAGAGACCACTGCTTGGCAAAGGTGTGAACTTTCTCTGGGGAGACACCAACAAGTGCCTATTCACGCTGGATAGGGCACCAGCCACAGACCAAGCCTGAGTCCACCAAAGTGGACTTGGCAGGCCAAGGAGTTTATTAGGATGACTTATAGAGCGTGGGTGAGGGGCTACTATCAGGAGCGTAGGTGACCTCAAAACAGTAGTGTCCCAGAGAAGTCTCACCCCACACAAATGACAACGTCCTCATAATTGCACAGGTGGTGCCCCCACCTTCAGTTAACTTTCCTGCCTTATGTGTGTACTCTAGTGCTTCCTGAGACCTCAGGGCCACATGCAGTCAGGTCACAGTTACACATGGCTGGCAGGGGGTGCATAAGAGAGTGGCCAACATCTCAAGCGAGCATCTACTCTCCCTCCTTTTCCATTCTGTGAAGGAATGTCCACAGGCTCCATCTCAAGAGACTCTGGCTCAAGCAGTCACAGCTGCCTCTGATGAGGATGGGAACGGAGGGCGGTGTTCACACGGTGTGAAGTGTCACAGGTGATGATCTCCTGTTCTCAGAAGGCAAGAAGCCTGATCCTTCCTGCCGGGACAGTGCTGGAAATCAAAAATGAATAAGCAAACATATAGGGCTGGAGATGTAGCCCAGTGGTGGAGTGTGCATTTAGTATGTATAAGCAAATAGTAAAATAAGTAAAAGATAGTACATATGTGTAAACACATACTTGATATGCTGGCTTTCTTTTTTTCTAAGAAATTCTCTAAGACTCTAGTCTTAATAATCACCTTATGGAAGTCTATTTCTCCATATCGAGTCCACATTAGTCAGGACTCTTTCAGATGAAAATATCAAAGCCCCTCCCACTCAAGTTGAGTGGCAGAACCACCAGGAGTATACTGCCTTACTTTACTGGAGAACCCAAGAATGGAATTCAGATACTACGAGATCCAGAGATGGAGAATCAAAGTATGTCATTAGAATCAATCTCTCTCTCCCCCTCTCTCCTGCCTCGTTCTTACTCTTTCCCTGCATTTTTCTATATATTGATCTTAGTATCTGCCCTTGAAAATGGACTCTTTTCACACAGCAGAGAAGAGGCTGTCTGTCAATAAGCAGGTCTTCATATTCTTCAAGTACCATGACCTTAAGCATTAAAACACCCTCCCCAGGGAATGTAGTTCGGTTGTAGAGCACTTACCTCTATAAACCACATTACCCTCTGTTGTGGTTTGAATGAGAATGGCCCCCATAGGCTCAAATGTTTGAATGCTTGGTGCTCAGTTAGTGGAACTGTTTGGGAAGGATTAGGAGGTGTGGCCTTGTTGGAGGAGGTGTATCACTGGGTGAGGGCC
>CABHPR010155562.1:40221-67221 GCA_902168415.1 Peromyscus melanophrys | reverse complement strand
CACACACACACACACACACACACACACACACACACACACACACACACTTATTATTTATCATAAAATATTTAAAATACTTTCTTCTAGCTTTTAAACCATTAACTGTACATTATCACATGTAATTATTCTACTGTATATAAAACATAGAACCTATTTCTGTTACTTAATTGTATCTTTGTATACCCCCTCCTCAGCCTCTAGTGACAACCATTCAACTCTTTAACTTCTAGGAGAGCACTGTGTTTGTTTGCTTTTTTGGGACAGGGTCTCACTGTACAGCCTTAGCTGGCCTGGGATTCCTACAGATCTGCCTATTTATGCCTCCTGCATGCTAGGAGTAAAGGTATGTACCACCAAGCCCTGCCTGAGATCATCTTTTAAAGTATTTCACAAGTGAGTGAGATCATATGGTACTTGTCTTTCTGTGTGTGACTTATTTTACATTTCCAGCTCCATGTTATGACAAATGACACAACTTTGTTTTATTTTTTATGGTAGAATAGTATTATGTGGTATATATTTGTTGCATTTTCCTTATTCATCATTGGGTAGACACTTAGATTACTTCTATATCTTCATTATTATCAAAATGTTGCAATAAGTAATTAGGTAATTTTTGAGAAAGAATTACCTATCCATCTGTAATGGCAATTCTTGGTTGTCAACCTGACTAATCTGGAATTAACTAAGACCTCAAAATGAGGCACACCTATGAGGGATTTTTGCTTGATTTGAAATGGGAAGATCCACTTCTAATCTGAATCTTTGAAGTAGGAGGACACACCTTTAATCCAGATCCTTTGAGATGGGAAGACCTGTCTCTAACCTGAGCCATAGCTTCTGCTGGAAGCCTATATAAGGACATGGAAAAAGGAAGTTTTTGCTTTTCACCTGCTTGCTTTCCCTTGCTACCAAGTCCATTCCTTCATTGGCATTAGAGCCTACCTCTTTGGAATTTCATATATATTGAGGACCCGCTGAGACATCCAGCCTCAAGGACTGAGTAAGTACTGGATTCTTGGAATGTCCATTCATAGGCAGCCATTGTTGGATTAGCTGGACCACAGCCTGTAAGTCATTCTAAAAAATCATTATCTATCTATCGATCTATCTATCTATCTATCTATCTATCTATCTATCTATCTATCTATCCATCCATCCATCCATCCATCGATCTATCTATCTATCTATCTATCTATCTATCTATCTATCTATCTATCTATCTATCTATCATCTATCTATCTATATCTGTCTATCTATCCATCCATCCATCTATGCATCCATCTATTTATCTATCTATATTCATTCTATATACTCTGTTACTCTAGAGAACCCTGACTGATACATCATCCCTCTCCATTAGAACAAAACTCCTATTCTTCACAACAGAGTATAAACTCCACATAAAAGGAAATAACTTCTCTAAGGCATAAAATGTCTTTTAAATAAATTATTGAATTTATACTTAGAATTTCATGCAAGCCAATAATAAAAAAGTTTAAACCTGGCGTCTAGAGAGATGGCTTGGAGTTGAAAGCACTTCCTGCTCTTCCAGAGGATTCCTGTTCTGTTCCCAGTAGCCATATTGGATACAACAGTCTGTAACTCCAGCACTAGGGAATCTGATGTCCTCTTCTGCCCCCCCCCCCTATCAACATTCACGTGTACACACCACACACACACACACACACACACACACACACACACACTTAAACTTGGCTTTCTAATTAAACCAGAGTAGATAGGCCACATGGACTTCCCTTCTGTCCTGAGATCCCACTAAAATGTTATTAAAGGAATTTAAATGGTTCATGAGGGAGAGGATAGTGGCAGAAAAGACATCAGTGGAGAAAAAGGGAAAAGTGGATGTTTATGTCATAACTGTGGAGAGCCATAGAGAAGGCGCTCATGAGAAAGAGTGTGGAGTGTGCAAGGCTCAGAAAGAACAGCGAAGAGGTGAAGGGGAGTCCTAGGGTGGTGGGTGGTGGTGCAGGAGCAAACTGAGAGGCAGCCTGTCTAGAAGGCACAGCAGGACAGGACTCCCTGTCAGGTTGATCCATCATCTTATCTGAGTGTTTGGGAGAGGCTTAACAAAAGGGATCCTGTCTAATGTCAAACAGGGAATGGAGTGTGGGGAAAAGGAGAAGGGGGTTGAGAGGAAGGGTAAAAGAGGAAAAAGTACTTAATTTTAAAAGCTTTCCTGTCTGAGAACTACAATAGGTGAAGAAGGAAAAGATAATTTCGGGCCTGGCAAATAGCAGTTTGCAGCCTTGGCACAGGCAACACTTCAAAAAGAAAGATTGCTTCCTTCACATAAAAAATGTGACCAGATGTTAGTTTATATAATTCTTGTTTGGTCTTTTTGGTGGGGGTGGGGGATCAAAGTTAGGGTTTCCTGTGTGCTAATCACAGAGTCCTATATGCTTTTTAAGAAAAGGTTTATTTTTAATCATTTTGCTTTATATGTATGTCTGTGGGAGTATATGCCATGTGTGGGCATGCCTGTAGAGGCCAGAAGGAGACATCATATCCTCAGGATCTGGAGTTACAGCTGGTTGTGAGTGAGCTGCTGGATGTGGGTGATGGTTTGGATACTTGGATTCAGTTGTCTTTTCTTGATTGGAAACTTAAATTTGTTGTCTTCATAAGATCTGAGGGATCAGCAAGGATGTCCTACCAAATAAACCTGTCTTCATAGAGTGATGAAAGCAAGCTTCAGGCTGGACAGGGTGTCTCACCTGAAATCTCGGCACTCAAGAGGCAGAGGCAAGTGGATGTCTGTAAGTTTGGGGCTAGCCTGGTCTACATAGCCCATTTCAGGCCAACCTGGGCTATATATTGAGTCCCTGCCTCAAATAAATAACAACAAAACAACAACCAAGCTTCAGGGTATTGCTCCTGGGTCTTAAGACAGTGCACCTCTGGGTCAGGAGGCTCATAACACTTGTGCCTTCTGGGAGCACACTCTCAAACTCTTCAGTTGAGCTGAGGAGGCTTCCAAATAATCCAGTGTGGGCAGAGCCTGATTTTTTGTTGAATGCTTTATAAATTAACTGCTTCAACCAGACACAGCTGAGAGTTAAATGCTCTGGACAGCCCTAGGCACAGCTCAGTGTTTCCTGTTTTCTGTCAAACTCAGAAGGACCAGCAGATCTGACTAAGCCCCCCAGCTCAGCATCAGCTGGCTCCTCAGTCACCGTCCACCTTCCCAGCTCATTTGTGTCTGGCTCTGTGATACAGATCTGTGTTTGACAGAACCGTCTGGGAACATCCTTCCTCGTGATTATTCTCAGTGTCAAAATGGATTCACTTACTTTAAACACCATTTTCAAAAGTTGATTTAAATTTTCAGGAAACTTAATGCTAATTCTTTTTGCCAAAATTTAGTTTTGGTCTTACAAAAATGATCCCTGAGAAAAATCTTGTAATCACGAACACGTTTTGTCTCTGGAGATACCAACTTCCTTTGATTCTTATTATCATCTATTCTTTGATTCCCTTGCCAACTCTTCACAAAGTGTGGGTTGGTTGGTTTGGCACAAACAGGCAGGTGGGAGGGAGTAGAGTAGGATTTTACTTCTGAAAATATTTATTATTATCATCATTGTTGTTATTAGTGTATATGTTTTTGTGTATGCATTTGTAGGGGAACATAATTGTGGGGGTGTGTAAGAATGTGTGTGTGTAAAGGTCAGGGGCCAACACTAGAGTTTTCCTCAGTCACTTCTCCACCTTATCATTTGAGATGGGTCCTTTCAGTGAACCTGGAGCTCACTGACTGGTTTAGACTGGGTGGCCAGCAAGCCCAGAAACCATCCTGTCTCCATCTTCCGAGCAGTAGGATCACAGGCATACACCGATGATTTGGCTTTTCACAGGGCTGCTGCGGATTCGAACTCAGGCCCCATGCTTGTGCTACAGGCACATTACTGACTGAATCATCTCCCCAGCCCCCTAATTTTTTAATATTATGAATATTTGTTAGAATTATGAGTGTTATTTGGTTTTCTGATGTTTATATGTCCAACTCTACCCTCAATGAACTTTAATAGACCCACAAAGGGGGACTGACTGGGTTATACCTACTTTCGTAGCCTCACAACCTAGAACAACCAACTAAGTAGGCGTTTAATACATTGATTGACACTAGACTCTTCTATTTCTCCCTTTGTAGTGAGTTCTGGACAACCTATGAATGTAAACCTTTATGTCAACCACCACCCTAAGTAACTCCTGCTCCCTTAGAACCTTCAAGATGACACTAAGTCTAACTAACTATCAGCTTAAAAGTTCCTCCCCCTTCATGTCTGCTAGTCATGTGTATATACTGTACCAGTTGTCCTGTACTAGACTCTTGGATCGACAGCCTTTTCCCAAGCTTTTGTGCTCCCAAGCATTGCCCTCACCTGGGCTGTAAGAAAAGCCCAAATTAAAATGGAAGCTTTTTCTGGCCACTCTTCTGCTTCAGAACTGTCAGTGTCCATCAGCTAAGGAACAAGTCAAA
Organism: Peromyscus melanophrys; assembly: GCA_902168415.1. Lineage (NCBI taxonomy): Eukaryota > Metazoa > Chordata > Mammalia > Rodentia > Cricetidae > Peromyscus > Peromyscus melanophrys. The sequence goes on along the minus strand of CABHPR010155562.1, from coordinate 62,717 downwards.
ATTTCTACACTGCAGCAGAGTCTTCCCTTTATCTTGCTCTTTGCCAAACCATCTATACTGACTTCCTTATATACTTTGGATAGACTTTCCGCCTAGAATCACCAAAACTCTAGTTATGTCTAAACACAATATTGATGTGGCGCGCAAGGAGGGGGGTGATAGGAAAGTGGGGGGTCAATAGTTGTCATGGTCTGGGTGATCACTGGCTTTGAAAGTAACCCTAGGAAAGTTTTCCTGGATAGTAAATACTTTTTCCATGAAAATTTCATTGCCTCAAGATGATTCTTATTCTCTTGTCCAGCCAATCCCCAGGATGAACTGACTAAGGCAAGGAAGGCACACAGATTCACTTAACTGTCGGGTGATTATCTGGCAATTCCTTACTGAGCCCCAGGTTTGTGGTGAACGCTCTGCTGAGAGATGAGCATAGACTGTGAAAGAGAAAATGTGACCTCTGTGCTCAGCATGCTTGCCGCAAGATGAAAGACGTAAAGTCCCCCTGTAAGAAGATGCCTAAGAGATGAATAAAGTCAGTTTAACAAGGAACATGATCATTTTATTTCTACCTGGAGAACCCTTCTATTTCTCTATAGCTCCACATTTACAAAGCCCTAAATACTCAACTTCTGAACCCATTCCTCATCACCATTCCGGGATGGCAGCATAAGCTCCTGGAATGAAACCCACATTGCCTACTATGATCTTCAGAATGGACCCACATGTTCCTCTCTGTATCCTTAGGCCACACTTTCAAGCATGAATATCCCAGCTTCTCTCCATGGACCATGCAAATGCCCCAAATGCCTTCAAGAGTTCCTAGAAGCTGGATGTGGTAACACATGCCTTTAATCCCAGCATTTGGGAGACAAAGCAGAAGGTTTCTGTGAGTTTGAGGCCAGCCTGGTCTACATATTGAGTTCTAGGACAGACAGAGCTACATAGTGAGGCAGGAGAATCCTGAGTTTGAGGCCGGCCTAGGAGGCTTGCTAAGGAGAAGCTTCGGTCAGGACCCGGCTACAAACGGTGGCAGTGGGACCATGGAGGCAGTGGCTGTTACTCTGAGTTGCCGACTTCTTCTCATCATGTTGGTGATTGCAATGATGCTGCTACCTGGGACAAAGGATTTACTACTACTTGTTCAGAGAAGAATTGCCAGGACCATCGTGTTACAAGAAAGCATCGGCAAAGGTCAGTTTGAAAAAGTTTGGCAAGACAAATGGTGGGGAGAAATTGTTGTGAAGATTTTCTCTTCTAGGGAAGAACATTCGTGGTTCCAAGAGACAGATATTTATCAGACTGTGATTACTCCAAACCACAGAGGAGGCAAAAAAAAAAAAAAAAAAAAAAAGTCTGCAGTGAACCATGACCACGCCTAACAGTGACTTTGAAATCTTCAAAAAGATGACAGGATTCCCCAATGATGATTCTACATGGACTATGGTAAAGCTATTAAGCTGATTAACACCAAGGAAAGATCGACTTTGGAGTACAAATTGTTCAGGACAATCTCGAGATGGCTAGGTGAGATGATCCAGCCTGACAGACTACTCGAGCAAGAACTTGTGACAAGCCCTGAAATTTCTTATTATGCAGAGACTGGACAAATGATTTATGCAGAGACTGGATAAATGATACAGGACTTGACAATTAACGAAAAAATTTTCTTTTCAAGATTCCCTAAAGATATCTTCACTCCTAGAAAGAAAAAAGAAAAAGAGAAAATAGATATGAGAGAGATCATTGAATCTACTCTGAGAAAAAAAGATAAAGAAATAATAGGATAAATAGGTAGATCACTGAATCTACACTGGAGAAAAAGGGGAAGATATAAAAATGACAAAAGGTAGACTACTAAATGTATTATGAAAAGAAAAAAAGAGAATATGGATATGATAAGATAAAAAGGGAGATTATGGAATCTACTTTTAAAAAGGAACTACTTGTTTTAAATAAGATAAGTAATGAAAATTTTTGGTCTGAGTTTATCAAATATTACCGGACTTGACATTGTTAACATAATGGACTAGACATCGTTAATGTAATCTTGACTATATGTATTGTATATACTTATTGGATATAATTTTTCTTGTATTCGTTATAAGCTTTTTTAATTTTAGACAAAAAGAGAGGAAATGTGGGGGTATTGTGTTCCCCAAACTATTGTGTATGCTAATAAACTTATCTGGGGTCAGAGAACAGGACAGCCACAATATGAAACAGAGGTTAGGCAGTGGTAGCACACGCTTTTAATCCTAGCATCCAGAGACAGAAATCCCTCTGGATCTCTGTGAGTTCAAGGCCACATTGGAAACGGCCAGGCACGGTGATACACACCTTTAATCCCAGAAAGCCACACCTTTAATCCCAGGGAGTGGTGGTAGAAAGCAGAAAGGTATATAAGGCGTGAGGACCAGAAACTAGAGGCATTTGCCCTGGAGAGGCCTTTGGCCTGGAGAAGCATGTGGCTGGTTAAGCATTCAGGCTTCTAGCAGCAGTTCAGCTGAGACCCATTCTGGATGAGGGCTCGGGGCATCCAGTCCGAGGAAACAAGACCAGCTGAGGATTCAGCGAGGTGAGATAGCTGTGGCTTATTCTGTCTCTCTGACCTTCCAGTGTTCACCCCAATACCTGGCCTCGGGTTTGATTTTATTAATAAGAACTTCTAAGATTCATGCTACACCTGCCTTATCCCCTACCTCCAAAAAAGAATTCATGAGCACTTTTAGATTCATTTTTTGACTTGAACTACAACTTGCTCAATAATTCCTATGTTTAAAACAAAATAAGGCATTTTAGCTCTCTTTTTTCTCTCAGGCCATTTTCCCCATACCACTTCCCCTCATTTATACCCTTTCTCAAATAAGGGGGTTGGAAGGACACAAGAGGGGAAGGGGGGATTTTCCAGATTTAGTGTTTTCTACTGAAATAATAAGTATATACATGACATAAAATAATTTGTTAGAAACATGGTGGGATTTTTTTTTAATTTTTAAAATTTTCGTTAAACAATGTCTCCAGGCTCCAATAGGAGTATTTTTCCCGTGAGAACATTTGTCATTCACTTTTATCTTGGATGTTTTTGTGAGTTCTGCCCATACCCTTTAATTGAAATCCCTGTAATCTAAGTGGATACTGTCATTTTCAGGGCACAGTGGCTCTTCCACATTTCTAATCATTCCTGCTTTGATGTCTTTTGGGGCCACTCATTTTCCTGTTCAGTCTGGATGCATTACTGGCGGTGACCCTATTCTTAGCTCCAAGGGTGGGCACCTATGACCTGATCTCAAGCAACTCCACACAGATCCTGGGTAGGAATCCTTACAGATCCTCATCAGAACGAACTGGAAATAATCCTTGCAGTGGACTGGGATTCCCAGAAAGAGAAAAGTCTTTCTCTTTCTGCAGACTTAGACCTGAATAGATAGAAGTTGAGACTGCCTGCTGTTATCTTGTGACAGTGAGAAGGCATTTCAGAAACTAGAGCTCAAACAAGAAGCAGGACAAAGAGACAGATGAAAAGAAAAGCCCTGTCTGGCTCCGTTAATTGAGCTCCTGGATACAGCCATACCCACAACCATACCCAGCAATGGACCTTGAACCTTATAGCTGGGTTAATAAATGGTCTTTTACTTCAGTCAGGTTACAGTTTGGTGACTGTCATTTACAACAAGAACAGCAACAATCCATATGTCATTTAAAAAGTTCAGTGATTGACACCCATCAGATCTAATCATTCTCTTCCTCAAATATGTACTTTTACATATTTTTACCCATTTTTTCCTGATTCTCTCTTGAATCCCTTCTAATTTACTAAATTGTAGAATTTTGGGCCTAGAATGGACAGAGTAACGAAATTAATGCTTGCTGGGTTCTAGGGCACAGTGTGTGTCTAAATGTCTCTAAAAAGCATAGATGTTCATAGTACAGTTATGTTTAGAATGCTAGGTTATTGATTAAAATGCTAAAACAGAGATGTCATATGAAGGAAAATAGTTTCAAATTTGATTTCATGTTATCATTTCCACACTGATTATGAATATCAATGACATCCCAAGTAAAGACTTTTTTAAAATAATGCCTCTTATTTAAGTTAGAAAAAAAACAAGTGTGTTATTGCATTTTTATACTTGTGTACTTTCTGGAAAACAATTAAATTGCTTTGTTAACCCAGTTTTTATAAAGCAAAGACCTAGAAAATACAATAAAACTGACCATAATTTCCAAGAAGAACTGAGAGTCGTGAGGCTGTGGCTATTTGAAATCATATCAGAAAGTAGAATTTATGGCCCTATGAGTTATGGAAAAGGAAATTGAATTGTGTTTTATTTTTAAACACAACCACTAAAAAGGTGTTTCCATGGTAACAAGGTCAATACCAGCAGCCGTTACAGACCTGCCTGTCTTCTGATAGTGGGTTTAAAGATCTTTTTTCAAATACCATTTTAGAAGACCTACAGGGAGAGAAATCTACAGCTTTTCTGATCGCTCATCTGAACTGAAAATGAAGAAAAGCACACATGGTGTATTGGATTCCTCATGTTTTATGGATGATAAGCATCCAGGCCTGTCTTATTCTCAGAAAGAAGCCTGCTTGACTAGCTTCTGTGCCAACCTGTACACAGATTTCATTAGCCTGATTGTAAACAGGGCAAGCAAAAGTTGTTTGCAGAACTATTCAAACAGAAATAAAGGGCGGCACCGTATGAGAGAACATACTTCTTAGACATCTAAATATTGGTAGAGTTAAGTAAATATCCCCTGTTATTGTAAAGACTCAGTCTCAGATAAAATATTATGTCACCAGTTGAGGAAATTAAGGCTACATTTTGTTTGGGACCAAAACAAACAAATTGCTCTTTAAGCTCTGTGGCCACGACATCAGCTCATTCAGCCTGACAGGAAGTGCTCATCCCTTTCTCCCTACCCCACCTCCATAGTTATCCACAGAGTGTTATTTTCACCACTAAACTGGAAGACCCTTGAGAGCAAAGACATTTCATTTCTTTTTGTATTAATAATGATCTGTCACATCACACTTTCTATATTAAAAAAAAAAAAAAACCCTGAAAAACACAAATGAAGAATGACTCATCTACCAGACGGCATCAACTAGAAAGAAAAGCCTCTGATTTCATTTGGGGAATGAGGTGCAGCTGGGGTATGCTTGTGGCCAGTCTCTGGGTCAGAGGCTGTCTGGCTCCTTGCTCATGGACGCTTTAACTGTTCCATAAGGAGTCCAATTGCCTGGCCCCTGGACAGATGAGTCAGAACCTCTATGGATGGGGCCCTGGCACCCCAGTCATTCTAGCTAGTCAGGTTAGTATAATGTGCAGTGGAGATGGGGATCAGTGTTTGCCCCTTCCAGAGGATAATTGAGTCCTGATTCATTGACTTCTCAGGTTTCCTAATTTTCTCTCTACTTTTTCCCCCTCTTTGATATCACCTCATTGTGTTATATACATCTAGTGTATAAAACCTTTTATTATAAATGGCTACTTAGAGTCATTTTTCATTATAAATTTTTCTGTCATTGTAGTTAAGCCTCATATAATCACCATTTTGCCGAAATTACTACTTATTGTATTATTTAATGCATGGCTTATCTTTCTGTTCTTGTAACTCAGTTTTTGAAAACCAGGATGGGATCTAGTATTATTGCAATAAGTACTGAATAAGAAGCAACAGAACAGGCCACACACCTCTGTGTTTCCATGTATGCATTTCCTGAACCTAAAATACCTTTTCTCCTCTTGTCTATCTAAAAAAGTTCCAGTCCATCTTTCAAGATACCAAGATCTCCCATCGTTTCCTCTCTGAAAAGCTCTCCTCGATCCAAGCAGGTCATGAAGCCCTGGTTTGGGCAATGCCTTTGCCCCTTTCCTGTTTTCACTTGACAGTTACCACATTGGATTGAACTTATTGTTCTTCTGTTTTTAAATCATCCAATGGATGAACAACTTGCAGCAGACACTGATCGAGACAATATATTGCCCTTTTCTTCCAGGACACAGCACAATCCCCAGAAACAATAGCTGCTTGATGAGTGCTCGCTGCAAGAAGGGATAAATGGCCACATTGAAGCTGAACCAAACCAAATACATTTCAAAACTGCTAAGGGTGTGTTAGGGCTGGACTCTTTCTGCCCCCCTCCCTCCCTCCCCTTCCCTCCTTTTTGGGGGGTTGATCTTGGGAATTTTTGGGGGCCCCCTTGCATTCTAGTCAAGCTCTCTTCCAAGGGGCTCCACTTCCCCAGCCATCTGCCCCAATTCTTATGGTAAAGTCCTGGTATTTCAGGGTGATCGTGTCGGACAAGAAGGCCTCTTGGAGGTAGTAAGAGTCAGATGAGAGCGGGTAGGTAACAACCACAGAGCCTGCTGCCATGTGGGGACCGGTAGCAAGGGGATGAGGGACTCTACTAAAATCAAAGCATGTTGGCACCCTGGTTCTGACTCCCTACATACCTGAGTCACATTTTTTTTCTGGCAAGCTAAGAAGATTTTCGTAAGTATACGCGAAGTGGCCTTAAAGAGAGACAATTAAGAGGGAAGCATTGCCTTGAGCACTGCGCTACCAATCAGATCTATCCACCAGGTCTCCCCGCCCTCTCCCTTCTTAGAGTCCATTAGAAGAAGATTCAGTGTTCCTTGCATTCGTTAAGACATAGCTTAATTTCTTTATTGTTTAGTACATTTTAGGTCCCTTGATGCATTTCCTGACTGTAAAGCTTTCTTTGATTTTTCCAAATACTCACTATGTGGTGTTTCTCATTGTTAGTGCGTATATAACCTCTTTCTTCCTTTCTTCCTTCTTTCCTTTCTCATTTTCTATTTTGAGACTGAGTCTCTCTGTATCAGCCTCGCCTTGATATTGCTTCACAGCTGAAAATGACTTTGAACTCTTGATCTGGCTGCCCCCTCTTCTTGAGACCTGGGATTATAGGCATGAGCCACCATGTCTGGCTATATTTTTATTTGTGTATTTTTCTTATGTCCCCGAATATGCTATGTTTCAGCAAATATTGATGTAAAGTCAAAAGTACAACAACACTTACATGTTTGGCCCCAAGGAAACTGCCCTTGTCATTACAATTCCGAGAATTAGAGTTGTTAAAATTGTAGAAATGAGAGAGATCTGCAAAAAGAAACATGAAGACATCATCAGTAGAAGATGCAGATAATTTATTTAAAATAGTACATCATTTTTATTAATTGGGTAAATTTATTCATAGATTGTTTTTATCCAGTTCCCTACGTGGTTTATAACCTTACAGATCTTCCTCTACACTTGGGTGGGTATGTAACTACTTAGCAGATTACAATCATCTCTGGGACCTAAACCGAGGATCCAGTGTCCACTGTGATTTTACAACAAAGCTTTAAGCCCTTTCTGTGACTCCCTGCACAGGATACAGAGTGAGTACTTTTAGTTTATGAAAGTTAGAGTGAAAATACCTTTTCTTTTCAGGCCCCATTTGAGTGTTGAATTAAGCTGCTTTCATTTGAGTGTTGAATTAAGCCGCTTTCTACCTATCGTTGCTTTTTCTAGTCTCATCTCTCCCTTTTCCTTTCAACACACCATGCATACATCCATCTCAATTCTGTTGTAATGTCTGCCTTTCCCTCTCCGCTCTCGGCTCCACTGGTCTATTTTCCCTGTGTGGTTTGCCCTTTGCTCTGTGTTCCTGGGTCTGTTCTTTGTCTTCCTCTCAGCACTGTGCCTATTCCATCTGGCTAAAACACAAGCTGCTGTGCATGCGCGGGTGCTCTGGATACTCATTACATTAGGTTTGTGAGTCAATTCTTTATTTATAAGCACATTTGAGATGGTTTCTAGGATAAGTAAAAAAAAAGTCTCAAATTGCCTTTATTTCATGTGATTATCATTAACATTGGGTTCTAAGTTTTTAATGTTTAATTTGAAATAAATGTCTATGACAAGTTCCCCGGTCTTGTGAGGAACAGAGAGAACGATTAGCCAATTGAAGTCCACACAGCTAGAAGGTGGCAGGTGGAATTCAAATGCAAGCAGCCTGCTCCAGAGAGAGCCTGCCCTGGGCTTTGTTAATTGGGATGTCAGTATGGCATCTTCAAGAGACACGTAGGGATTTAATATGTTAAAGATTATCATTTTTTCATGAATGTTTTGCTTTCTACTCTCAGAAGTGAAGTGAAAAAATGCTCCATCATTCAGATAACTGACACATAAAAAATTTGCTTTTTCTTACTCTTTCCTTTCTCTCTGTCTCTGTCTCTCTGTCTCTCTCCCTCCCTCCCTCCAAAATCTTACTACGAAGCTGGGCTAGCCTGGAGTTATGTATAGATGAGGTTGGCTTCAAACTCATAGAGCTCTGCCTGCCTCTCCCTCCAACTCCTGACTTAGAGGTGTGCACTGCCAAGTCTGGTCTCCCTTTTGCTACGTCCTTGCTGGTCTCTGAACAGCTGCTGGGGATGGAAGGCCTTTGGTGAGAACACTCTCAAATGCTGGCTTTGTGTGCAGCTCTGTCTGGAAGAAGGGACCTCATCATGGGATGCACTACGTCCAACATCAAAGGCAGGGGTAAAACATGGTTGATGGTTGCAGATACCATAAAAGCATCACATGACTGACCCTTTTCACAAACACATGATCAGAATGTTTAACTATGTAGACATAGTACAATTATATTTGGATAAAATAGAAATGTTTCTTGGCAGTTAGAGAATAAAATACAGGCAGACAAAGGATAGTCTATGTAAATAAGGTTATGTGGTGGGTCAAATAATTATTCAGTTAATTTTATTAGAAAAAACTCAGTACCATCAGCAAAATTCTCAACAACTGATCAATCAACAAATTGGTATTTAAATTCACTGAGTGGATAGCACTTGGGAGGCAGAGACAGGCAAATCTCTGAGTTCAAGGCCAGCCTGGTCTACAGTTAGTTCCAGGACAGCCAGGGCTACATAGAGAAATCTAGTCATTAAAAAAAATAAATAAAACAAAAATTCACAGAGTGGAAACATGTATAATAGACATTGTAATTTACAAATAAAACCATTTGACATCATTTAAGTGATTCATCCTTACTTGTAATTTGATTTACTTTTCATTTTAACTGGTATACAAAACATGACAGTTTTATAGATTAGGGTACCACACGAAGTTTGTTACATATATATTATACAGTGCTTAAATAAGATTAAACATTTATCTCTTCAAACACTTATTTCTTTGTCATGCTTAGTTTAATTCAGTTGTTAAAATTCTCTACAAAAAGATGGGATATTTTTTCTAATAAAGTAGACTTATTTAAATATAGCTTTCTGTATTTTCTAAATTGAAAATCCATTTGTCTGATATCAGATTAACTCCTTTCGAAAAGAAAAAGGAAGAACATATTTTATTCACATTTAACCATCACTTTCTCCAAATGAGATATTCACAGTTTGCTAAGCATAATTTTGATGACAGCCAAATAGACTGTAGGTCCATAAAATTAATGGCTATTTAAAATGTAAAAATGCGGATGGAGGGATGGCTCAGGGGTTGAGAACACTGGCTGCTCCTACAGAGGACCCGAGTGGGTTTCCCAGCACCTACATGAGAGTCATTTCACAACCCTCTGTAGCTCCAGTTCCAGGGGCTCCGTGCCCTCTTCTGGCTCCTACAGGTACATGCTGCACATACATACATGCAAGCAAGCAGAACACTCATAAAAATAAAAATAAATAAATCTTTAAGATGTAAAAGTTACCTTTCCAAGCTTTGCTATATCTCGGTACAGCGACAAAGGCAGAGTAAGTGTAACTGTTGAAACCACAATAATGAAGTGCCGGCCAATAAACAAACTCCCAGGATCAACTAAAATATAGTAAATACTATTCAGTGTTCATAGATATAAACAACACATTGGTGACAGTAACTACCTAAACATCTCATCACGAACAATGGGGTAAAAAAACTAAATCATACATAAAGATGATTTTGAGTTAATAAACAAAAGAATCATGTTAAAACAGAAATAGACCACAAAAATAGAAATACAAAATAACCCAAGAATGAACCTATACTTCATATTATGTCATAGAATTTTACAATCCTATGAATAGCTTCTTTAAAAATTATTTACTTATTTGATGTTCATGGCTGTTTTGCTGTATGTATGTCTGTTCATCATTTGAAAGGCTGGTGCCCATGGAGGCCAGAAGAGGATGTTGGTGCTAGGAATTGAACCCTGGCCCTCTGCAAGGGCAGCCCACGCTCTTAACCACTGAGCCATCTCTCCAGCCCAGTAGCCTTGTAATTAGTTTCTCTGCTCCTAAACTACAAGCAAACATGCCCATCCTTTCTGAATTGCTCTCATAGCCATGACACGGTGACATGCTGAACAGGAAGTGGGTATGTGTCACATGTTGAAATGTTACCTGAGGATATTCACAGCAGCTTTTGTCCCATTGCCCTACAAGGGAAACAACACAAATGTCCCCTGGCTGACTGACGCACTAGCTTTTTGGATTTCCATAGTATGGAATGTAGCATGAATCTTAAAAGTTCTTATTAATAAAATCAAACTTGAGCCAGGTATTGGGGTAAATGCTGGAAGGTCAGAGAGACAGAATAAGCCACAGCTACCCTCACCTGGCCAACTTCTCGGCTGGTCTTGTTTCCTCAGACTGGAGGCCTCTGAGTCCTCATCCAGGATGGGTCTCAGCTGAACTGCTGCTAGAAGCCTGAATGCTTAACCAGGCCAAAGGCTTCTCCAGGCCAAAGGCTTCTCCAGGCCAAAGGCCTCTAGTTTCTGGTCCTCACGCCTTATATACCTTTCTGCTTTCTACCACCACTCCCTGGGATTGAAGGCATGCTTTCTGGGATTAAAGGAGTGGGTCACCACGCCTGGCTATTTCCCATGTGGCCTTGAACTCACAGAGATCCAGAGAGATTTCTGTCTCTGGAATGCTAGGATTAAAGGCGTGTGCTACTACTGCCTAACCTCTGTTTAATATTGTGGCTATTCCGTCTCTGACCCCAGATAAGTTTATTAAGGTACACAATATTTTGGGGAACACAATACCACCACAATGGAATGCTCCTAACAATAGAAATATAAACAGACAGCCTCCTGACAGAGTCGCAGGGAGTGACAGATCTCTGCTACACACAACCTGCGGATGGCATTGGCACGGTATTCTAAAAAAAAAAAAAAAAGCAAAACTCCAATGAGAGAAATCAAATGGAAGTTTACGAAAATGGCAACTTTTTCCCCCCCTTTTTGGTTTTTTGAGAAAGGGTTTCTCTGTGTAGTCCTAGCTGTCCTGGATCTCGCTCTGTAGACTATGCTAGTCTGGAACTCAGAGATCTGTCTGCCTCTGCTTCTGGAATGTTGGGATCATTAAAGACATGTACCAACCATGCCTAGAGAAAAATGGCTACTTTAAAAAATGAGTTAAAAACTAATTTAAATCTGTGTTCTAGGATGGACATGGATCCTGGGAACTGCAAGGTCTATGAGGTAGTCCAACTCCACATTCAAACATTTCATTTGTAAACTATGAATTACATTCTAACTATGAAAAATAAGTTTATTTAAACACAGCATTTCTCATTTTTACCCACCTCCTGGGATTCTTTGAAAAACTTTGCTCAAAGTGTCTCCAGTTATTATGTTGTAACTTATCATGGCTGAAAACACAGTGACAAGAACGGTCATTAGTAAGTCTGCACATTTTTTTTTCTTACATATTCTGAACACTGGCCGTTACTACTTTCTCGACATAATTTTTAACACGCATTGCATATAATTTCTAGCGTGTACAGACTAAGGAGAACACGATAGATTGATGCCAGAGTGTCAGCTTGAGCTTCAGGAAGATTTTCACTTTACAAATTCGTTCCTCCTGGAATGCTCTGGAACACTGAGTTTTGACACTCATTTGAAATGTGATTTATTTTGTTGTTGAGGCCTAGTTTCCAAGCATCTTTTTGGGAAGACATGTGCCGCTTAAACCTAAGAACCGATAATAATAGTAAGATTTGAAGGTATACACACACACACACACACACACACACACACACACACACACACAAAGCCTCCACTTGAAAATGAAAGACTTTCGAAGGAAGTATATCTTTATAGATTTCTGTGGAAACAGGTGGACTTACTTCAACTGTAGCTTCTTTAATTTTAATAAAAAATATGAAGTCAACATTGTTTGAAATTCTCAAAGAATTAATAAGATCTTTTGTAAGTGAAGTCTTTGGTCATTAATTTATTTGAACATTTATCTAGTTAAGAAGATGTGGGTGACATTTTCATCACTGTGGTACAAATATTGGTACATGGCTCCCTCAAATCATTAGGTTTCAAAAAAACAAAACAAAACAAAAATCAACTATATTAAGCCTTAAGAGAGACTTATTAGTTTTTTCACTCACTTTTAATCCCAAATCATTGTATATATGTCTATGTGTGTGTGTGTGTGTGTGTGTGTGTGTGTATGTGTGTGTATGTGTGTGTATATATGTGTGTTTGTGTCTGTGCATGGGTGTCTATATGTTTGTGCATGCATGTGTATCTGTGTGTTTGTGAGTGTGTGCTATTTGTGTGTGTGTATATATGTTATATATGCATATACACATTTATCTGAGAAGAGAGAGAGAGAGAGAGAGAGAGAGAGAGAGAGAGAGAGAGCGAGCGAGCTCACTAGGTAAGGAAAACCAGAAAATTAACCAAATCCCTATTTTATTTTAGAAAAAAATTCTTACAGAATCAGTAAAATGTACTAGAAAATAAGAAAGAAAATTGTTAAAGAGGCAAACACTTAATTTGGAAAAGACTTCAACGGCTAATAATCTTTGATAACTCTCAAATGCCTATTAAAGCTGCTAATTACTCAGAAAGGACTATGTGGGTACCAACCATTGTAGCATGTGTCTTCACAGCTGTCTTACCTATGAAAGGGTACATAAACTGTAGGGCAGAGAGCAGCAGGTATCCTGGAAAGCCGAAGGTCTTGTTAACCAAAGACTGGTAGGAGTCTGTTCCAGAGAGAGCTCCTCCTTTTATCAATAAAATGAGGGAAAAGTCTGTAGCAAAACAAAACACAAATCGTGTCAAAAAACATTTGATACAAAGGTTTTGCATGTTTTGACTGAATTGTCTTTAAGAAAAAGAGAATTATTTTTAAATCAAGGTTTCATGTGGCCAAGGCAAGCTTCAAACTTGCTATGTATTCGAGGATGACCCTGAATTCCTAATCTCCCTGCCTCAACCTCCTGAGTGCTGAGATTATAGGCAAGTGCCATCCTGCAGGGGTGTGGGAACACCCTCCAAGAATGGAGTCCTGGAAGGGGTAAGAAAACAAGACAAGGGTCTTGCGACTTCAGTTTCTTCAAAATCATGGACTTGATCTTGGAATGTGTTTTTGTGGCCCTCCAAAGTATAGTGGTTAGGAGTGAGTTTACTTCAGATTATTCATTACAACTGGCTGTTGTAATGCCTCTATAGGAAAACGTGTTTTTTTTGTTTTTTTTGTTTTTTTTGTTTTTTTTGTTTTTTTTTTTTGCCACGTGCAGCTTGTCCTTATGATTACATGCAGCTTGAACTCAGGAGAACTTTTCTCATGCACCCTTTCTTAACCCCCAGGGTATAGATTGCCTGATGCTCTGAATAAAGTTTGCTATTGCATGAGACTGGAGTTCCCTCGTTGATTATTTATTATCTCCCAGGTCCCACTGCCTCCAGAGTAGTGATGCTGGGTTTCGGACGGTGCTGGGGATTGAAACCAAGGCTTCATGCATATAATCACGGTACCAATGGTGCCTCATCCCCAGCCTGGGAAAAGGGGAATTCCAGGAGAAGAGCTTCAACGGTATAGTATTACCACGACAAGGCTCACAACTTTCAATAAAACATCACTTTTCTTGAAACCATACTCTTCTAGGTACATGTTTTCCAATCACAATGCAGATATCCTCAAATATCCAGGTGATGGCCTGGACAGGGCAGGCAGGGATCACAGCCCAAGACCAGGGCTATGTGTAACTTTCTAACCCAAAGATGTGGCCACTGTTACGAGGCTGTGACTCCACCACAGGAGATATAACACAGGTACTCGACCGTGAACACTGTGGTGAGGAAGGATGTGAGTATTTTAGAATTCATAAACATGTAAGACTCAGAGCATTTGGTTTGGAACAAAATAAAATCAGTGACTTCATTTTAAAGCTATTACGGCTAAAAGTGCACTTCACGGATTTTTTAAAAAATTATTTACATTGTAATTATTTCATTTCAAATTTAGAATTAAAGTTGAAGATATAAATATACAGAAGTTATGTAATTAAAAATCATTTTTCCCCCAAGCAGTGGTAGCACATGTCTTTAATCCCAGCAGTTGGAAGGCAGATGCAGGCAGATCTCTCTGAGTTCAAGGTCATCCTGGTCTACAGAGTAAGTTCCAGGACAGTCAGAATTGTTACACAGAGAAATCCTGTCTCAAAAAAAAAATCAAAAAACAAATCATTTTTTTCTTACTTATCATTTATCTTGAAGTCACATTACTAAAAGACTTAGTGGCTGTCTTAGGTACAAACGTATGCCAAGGTTTGGTACCTATTTTCCTTCCTCCTTTTATTCTCATTCACCTTGATTTCTTCATATTTTTAAGTGAATTGGAAATGCATTAAAATAAAAAGGGAAAAAATATTGATCCCTGTTCTCCAATGAATCCAGTCTAACTGGAACTGGAGTTACAGACAGTTGTGAGCTGTCATATGGGTTCTAGGAATTGAACCCAGGTCCTCTGGAAGAGCAGCCAGTGCTCTTAACCACTGAGCCATCTCTTCAGCCTCCCTTCCTCCCTCAGATTTATTGATTATGTATACAGTGTTCTGTCTGCATGTATGCCTGCAGGTCAGGAGAGGGTGCCAGATCTCATTACAGATGGTTGTGAGCCACACTATATGGAACCTGGGAATTGAACTCAGGACCTCTGGAAGAGCAGCCAGTGCTCTTAACCACTGAGCCATCTCTCCAGCCTCGTAAGTCTTAAAAAGCTATTTTGTTGGTTTGTTTTAGTTTCCACTTTGATTCACCCATCTTCCAAGGTTGTTAACAGCACAGCTTCTGGTCGTTTTAAGGTCTGGGGTACTTACACTGGCTGTTGCCAACTTGTTTTATTGTGCTCACAGCCTGGGCTCCAATTTTGTATGTGATCCTTGCTCTAGTTTTCACAGACGTTAGTAAAACGTAAACGTGTGTTTTCAGTTCCCACTGTCAAAACTCCAGATTCCTACACCCAGCTGCCTTGTACCTGGAGATCTCATAGCTGTCCCTCAGAGATTTCCCTTGGAGATCTCGTAGATGTCACAGTTTTAAAATGTCCACATTCTAATTTGTGTATGTATACTGGAATTTGATTCTGTGCCCATTTTTCTCCAGCCTGTGAAAAATCTCAGCAGAATGTTCAGATGCCCTGGACTCCAGAATGTTCTTCACTTCTTCTATTCCTTTCATTCCCAAAGCCATTACCCACCACACCTCGAGTACAAAACCACCTCTCTGAACTTTTGTCTCCAATCTGCTTGTAGTAGAAGAACAGCTAACTCCTACCTGTTGATCTGAATGCTTCATTAGAGGTTTTAGGAAGGCAAAAAAAAAAAAAAAAAAAGGGTGGGTGTGGTGGTGCTGGCCTTTAACCTTAACTGCTTTCAAGGCAGAGGCAGGTGGATCTCTGTGAGTTTGAGGCCAGCCTGGTTTACATAGCATGTTTCAGGCTAGCCAGAACTGCAAAGTGAGACCCAATAACATACACAAACACAGGCAAAAGAAAAAGTCTGAAGGTCAGGAGATGTAGCTCAGTTGCAGGGTGCTTGCCTGTCACGTACAAACCTTGTGTGTAACCCCTAGCAATACAAAGACTAGGCTGGCCTGACGGCCCATGCCTGTAATCTCAGCAGTCTGGAGGTGGAGGCAGGAGGAAGGTGAAGCTCGTCCTCTGCCTCACAGCACGTTTGATGCCAGCCTGGATATGAGCTTATGTCTCAAAGAGATCTAGAGACAAGCCACTGTTTAATTGTGGTGTTACTAAGTAATTTCCATAGGGTCAAATGATAATAACGACCACGGGTTTCAGGACACAGGATTTAAATTCCAGCCTAACTCCAAAGCTTAAGATTTTAATTCCTCTGTTGTATGATAGATTCTGCAGCACTTGCGAAATTTGTAGCAAAGACTGATTCCATTAAAAAAATAATTGTAGTGTTAATTAAGAAAAAATTAGTATACTGTATTTGTAGATTTTGCACTTAAAACATAAAAAAGAAAATGAATCTTAAGATATAAATTGTTTGACCTTTGTGAGGGGAACGTTTTATTTATTAAAATTATTCAAGGATTCGGGTGATATTAGTAAATTAATGGGTTAGTCATTCCTACTGATAGTGAGCTTGCAATGCATGACTTGGGCAAGACTGTACACCATGGGTACACTAGCAATTGAACATGCTATTTCCAGTGTGATTTATTTACATGTAATATGATGTGAGTTTACTAACTATTCATTTTCTTCCAATCCTGATTCACAGGTGAGATGTTTAATTTTCTCTGCCTGCTGATTTATAATTATGTGTTCACAATGCACTAAAGCAATGGTAATATACCTGGCTGGAAATTAAATATTTGCCAGCACTGACCAGGAAGCAGGCAAATAAAAAATGGGAAGGCTTTTAAAGATACTTGTATTCATAGGCATAGATTATGCTTCTCTCAGTTGGGGTCAGAGAAGCTTCGTTTTGCAGTGGGAGACAGTTAATTCAGAGACTAAGTGAATGATGAGCGCTTGACCCTAGGTGGGACATCTTTATTGCTGCCCCTGCAGCTCAGGGAACATTGGTGAAATGGAGCCCAAGAATGCAGGAGCCGGAGGAAGGGGAGAAGGGCTATGAAACAGTATCTTCTGGACACTTGCACTCATGAGCTCTTTACAGCCTGCACAAGATAGGGGTTCATCAACAGTCCATCATGCCCATGGGGGAGAGGCTCATGAGACCCCACCCTTTCTTGTGGAGCTATGGACAGTCAACAGTGGCTGGGCAAGGGGGGTGTCATTTTCTTCCATGGTATAGCCACTGATAAGTTGTCGATGTTCTATTAATAACCCTTGTCTCTACTCATACAAGCAGCTATAGTTCAACACACACACATACACACGCTTCCTAGAATGAAAGGATAAGGCAGAGGAAACAAGTGGCCAGGAGGTAGACTAGCAACACCCAGGACTGGTGGTGTATCTTTGGAGCCCCACCTGTATCTCACATTGCCCTACCCTCTCCCTGTGGAGACAAAAAGGTTGACTTCCGGCTTTCAGACTTTCAGTCTGAATCCCTTTTGAAAATAAGAGTTGGGTAAAGTGTATAAAATCACAGGAGGGGGCTTTCTTGAGGCCCAGGCCACAGGTTCAGAAGAGGGACAGCTCGGGACTTTTGCACTAGCTGGTTCAAGGCATCTATCTAGGTTACCACTCCTAGCTGTCACCAAAGCAGAAGCCCCTGCATTTGTGAATGACTGCTGCCTCCTTCACAGTGATCCTAAATTAGAGGCAAGGCACTGTTTCATGAAGTGGCCTGGTAGAATGGCGGGGCTGAGTTGAGGATCACGGGGAAGGAGAGGTGATCCCTAGTGCTGAACCTAAATTGCCATGAGGAGGAGTGGGGCACATGTGGGTGGTAATTTAGAAGCAGCTTTCTGTTACTCAGGAAGGCGCTGGCAGACAGAGCACACCCAGGCATCACTGGCAAGGAGAGAAGGGGCCAGCCCTGCTACATGAACACCAAGACCCCAGTCCCACCTACACAAACAGCTGACCATGGCTGCTCATCTGCGCGCAGCTGCCAGCCAACCCGACCCTGCCGTGTGCACTGTGGAGCAGCGTCCTCTTAGTCATTGCCAGCCTTGGAAATGAGTTTCTCATCCACCGCTTTCTGTATGAAGTGAAAAAGGCACATGACCAGCTTTAGGCTTGGTGATAGAACATGCTACTTTTACTAATCTGTTTAAAGGATTAGGAAGAAAAAGCAAATCTCCTCAGATGTGATGCTTAAATTCCTTAGGACCCTTTGATGAACTTCTTAATTAACTAGGAGATCCAATTGCAGGGTATATTTGTGTAGGGAAAGATGCCATTGAACAATTTAAATGACGGGGATATGCAGCTATTTACCTGTAATATATGAGACCCAGAATAAAAGCAGCATTCCCAAGGGAAATCCAGCTTGCTTCATTGAATAAGGCAACCCTGGAAAAACAAAATGCCCCAACCCTCACATTAAAATGACAAATAGAAATGCGAACATCTCTCACAATTCCTACATAGGAAGGAAGTAAAAGAAATTATATAGGTAAGTGATAAAAAGTTGTAACACGGGACAAAATAGTCCTAAATCAAATATTAGCAGATTGGCACTTATTCCAGCATGGAATGCCAAATTAATGGCACGTCAAGAGAGAAAGCACGTGGGATGACTGAAGAAGAATTCAAAAGCAGCAAATGACAAGGTGATTCCAGTTTACACAAACAAGGCTGATTTCAGTGTGACGGTTAGTGCCCCGGACTCCGTGGAGAGCAAAGACACCCAGCCCTTCCTCACATGCTGCTGTGGAAGGCAGCAGGATGGTTGTGGGCTCTTAGGGAAGACCGATTCTGGAGCCAAAATGGGGGAACCATGTAGAAAGTGAGAGAATACAGGGAGAGCAGGAATGCAGAATTACTTCTTTTCAAGCTAAATGGGGTTCATAAAATTATTTTTTTACTGCTTTGTGCATATGGATAATTTTAGATTATAGACTACAAAATATTCAAAATGAAATAACTTAAACATTTCTGTCCAGAATATTTCTTTTTTTCAGAAAAGATTTCTCCTTAAAACAAAGCTGCTGAGTGCAATGAAGTGGAACATTTTAACACCACTGACCTGCATTAACCTGAAAAGTATTCATACCAGGAATAAATCCTATTTTTTTGTTTTTTGTTTTGTTTTTGTTTTTGTTTTTCAAGACAGGGTTTCCCTGTGTAGCTTTGCGCCTTTTCTGGAACTCACTTGGTAGCCCAGGCTGGCCTTGAACTCACAGAGATCCTCCTGGCTCTGCCTCCCGAGTGCTGGGATTAAAGGCGTGCGCCACCACTGCCCGGCAAAAAAACAAAAACAAAAAACAAAATAAATCCTAGAATTCTGTCAAGTTCAACTGTCCGTACTCCCCGATGCATGGACACAGGCTTTTAAATAAGCCTTTGTCCCTGCTCGCTTCTGTTCCAACTCAGGAATCTCCAATTTATTGTTCATTTTAAAATATGTGTACATGGATTAATGTAAAGCCAGAAAGCACATAAACTTGTGAAAAAAAAATAAGAAAATGAACTCAGGGGCTAGAGAGATGGCTCAGCAGTTAAGAGCACTTGTTGATCTTGCCAAATACCCATTTCCCAGCACCCACGTGGTGACTCACTACCATCTTAACTCCAGTTCCAGGAGAGTCGACACCCTTTTCTGACTTCTGTGGACACCAGGTGTGCAGGTGGTGCACACACATGCGGTCAAAACACACATGCACATAAAACAATAAATAAATAGATGATAAATACAAATTAAGAAAAGAAAGCAACTTATTGGATAAACTTACAGTTTTAAGCAGATAAAAACATGAAAATGCTGTAGCAAAAAGTTACATATTTGGTCAGCATTGCAGTTGACAGGATTTTGGTTTCTCTGCCTTTTCAGAAATGGAATGTTTCCCAATGAAAAAATAAATAAATTTTAAAAAAAAAAACGCTGGAGAATCCTGCTTCTATTACTGCATTGCAATACCCTTTTAAAGTTTTCACTTTTTAAAGAAACTGTCCCTTGCTTCTAATTTATTGGAAAAACACGGACTATTCTTTTCTTAGCAATTGTAAGCACTGTTGTAAATTAACTGTATTAATAATGACTAGATGTGCAAAACCGATATTTCATGAGTTCACATTTTAAGTTTAACATCATATAGGTAGGGATGAAAATACTGTCTAGTTTAATTTTTCATAGGACTGTTAAAGTCTCTTCTTAAACTTTTGTACATGTTACGGATACATGAATCTGGAAGTTCCATACGGATGCTAATGTGATTTAAGTCATGGATTCTACTTCAGAAAAAAAGGAAGAAATGCATTAGATGAAATGATCAATTGACCAGGCAATCTATGAAAAGCCCATTTTCCCTGTCCACTGTGCATCCCACCTCCCCCAGAATGCTGTCTGTCTACTGTGGAGTGAAACACAGTCAATCAAAAAAAAAAAAAAAAAGATTTTTTTATTTTAAAAACAACCAGCAACTGCTAGCAGAATATTAACAGTTGTAAAAGCTTGCTTTTTTTTTTTTTAACTTCACAAACAGAACCAAGGAGCCACAGATGGCTTACCTATTATCCCAGATCCTATAACAGAATTGACTACGTTGAACACAGCTGTAGACTGACACGATTTCCCTTGGTGTTCATGCCCGGAGACCAGGCTTTCTCTGTCACTCAGGTCTGTTTCTCTCTATTTTAACAGATAAAAGAATGATTAAATGTTTACCAGCTTGAACAGGGAAAATACCCGATAAATAAGCAATGCATGATTCAAAAATAGAAATGACATCAAGTAATTCCTATGGCGTTAATAATATGACAATAAGAAGGGAAAACAGGAAAGGCTAGTCACTCAAAAGAACTTTACAAAGTTTATCCGAAAGTCTGCACTTTTGGCTGCCCAACTCCCTTGACCTAATTCCAGAGTATGGGGTCTGTTGGGAGTCAGTCACATGATTTCATGAAATTAAAGAGGTTATAGAAAAGTATTTACTAAGAAGGTGTAGGTCAGATGAAGTCAGATAAAGCCCCCTCCTCCTTTTTGCCAAACCAAGACCCCAGCCTGGGAGCTGTTCAGCTCCGGCCCCGCTTGCCAGTTTTACCTGCCGTGGGTCCCTCAGCTGCGGCTGCTGGTAGCTCATATCTACACAAAGGAAGGTTCTGGGGCTGGGAAATCGGCTCCCACCTGGCCAGGCTCCCCTGCCGTTTTGCCTGCAGTTAAGGTTGCCAGAGAGATGGAGGGAGCCGGTTCCGCGGGTCTGGGTACCCTGGGCGCCAGGATGCAGCTCACAGGTCTCCGCCTTCACCGGGGGCGGGTTCTCCCCCTGGCTGCTCCTGGTGCGGATGCTGTAGGATATTTCCAACCCGCAGCCCAATCTCCCCTCACTCAGAGCGCAGGGATATCTTTCCCTGAAACTGCAAAAGTACAACCTGTCCCTCCCACAGCGCCCTAGCTTGCTTCTCTTCCTAACTCAGCTGTTGGTTCCTATCCTAGAGTCTGCAGCCAGCTAAGAACCCAGAAGCACCCAGCTCCACAAAGTCACTTCTCTGCAGGGCGTTGCGACCCTTACACCTACCTCTTTTGGACAGAACAGGACGGATGAAATTTTAGGATTTTGCTATTAAGTGGAAATTGGAGGCCTCAGAAAGAAATAAACAGAACACAACACAACATAAAACACTGTTCCTGGGATTTTAGGAAGCTTGTTTGCTTTGCATGCCTCAATTAAATGCCTCCTAGTAACTTTTCAGAAGAAGAGACATAAAGAGAAAGGCATGATAGATTGACACTGGATTCAGGTAATGAACCTTTGAAAGGGAAAGGGGCGAACAGGGCATGAAGAAGGGAAGGAACCTAGAATATTAGAGCTAGGAAGAACCTTAAATGAACTTCTATTTATCCTTTCGTGTTAAGTAGGATAAAACAGGCCCGGAGTTTTCAGCCACACAGATACAGAGCAGATGGAGAGTGAACTTTGGGGCAATAAGAACAATAATACACAGATGCTGACGAAACAGAGAGGTTCTCTTTTTCGTGAACACTTAAAATTATGGGGGAAATTTTTTAATAGGGAAAATGAGAGTGGGGAGGTAGCTCCGTGGGTCAAGCCCTTTGCATGAAAGCATGACGGCCAGAGTTTGGATCCTCAGGACCCCTTGACTACCAAGTTAGGGGAGACAGGATTCCCAGAACAAGCTGGACAGCTAAACTCGCTGATGGGCAAATCTCGGGTTAAACTGAGAAATACCGCTCCAGTGAACGAAGTGGAGATTCATGGAGGAGAACTCCACCTCAGGCCTGGACCTCCACACATGCACACACCGGCATCCACACACATGTACACAACATGCAAAAGAAAAGAGAAAAAATGGAAAAGCTGGAGTTATATAAATACCTTCCACTACTTTGGACCATCGGTTGAAGAAATTTTAACATTTGTCCTTGCTCTTTAGTTTGTAAAAATGAACACTTAATGCTGCAGTAGAAACCCCATTGGCTTCCTAGTCCCTCCTCTGCACAACGGCTCATGAAGTTACCAGTACTTTTTCCATCTATCATTCATAAGTATTTGTTTGTAACCATAAGTTACACACACACACACACACACACACACACACACACACACACACACACAC